>JASANG010000937.1:0-176643 GCA_030248215.1 Enoplolaimus lenunculus | reverse complement strand
TTTTACTCCAGAAAGCGTCAAATGTAATCACCACGATTTTATCAATGGCAATGTAACTGTCGCTCAATTGAATATATTGATATCGTATTCAAAGCGTTCATTTGAAACTGTTATCGATAGAAAAAATTTCGACTGACTGAGGCAGATGTGCAGTGTAATATTCGGAATTGACATTTTCAAATTTCACACGGGTCATTATTTATATTGTGGATGAGGCTATATGTTCTATTTTTTACCACGTTTTATGTTTTGTTAAGGCTACAATGTCCGCCGCCATCTGCTGTGCAACCAAGACATCCTAATACCGTTGTCACAAGCGGCGAAATCCCTCACAATGGTGCTGTCACAAATCAACTCCTATCTCAAACGAACGCTCATCACCAGCCCTTTCGGTCACAACTTCCGCAACCGGTTTTTGGATCGTACCCACTTCCAATTACGCCTTACACAACAGGGGTGTCTGTCCCAGTACTAGTGCAACAGCCAGGGGTCGAACAACCAATCATGCTTGTTCCTCAAGAAATGTTGAGCCACAACATGCAACAACGGCCGCCACAATATCAACAAATGCATCATGTTAATATACAAAACCCTCAATTCAACAGAACGCACTGGAATAATCAGTGGCAAATGCCACAAGAACAACAAGATCGACAAGTTAAACAGCAAGGAAATATGGAACAACAACAACAACAACAACAACAGCAGCAGCAGCAACAACAGCAACAAAACAAAAACTATGGAGAGCAAACCATGGTGAAGACTGAGACAAGTCATCATATGCCACAATTGCAACAATTTTACAGCTATCAACGCCAACCGATAGAAGCACAACCGCGATGTGCTCCGTTACAATACACACAACAGCAACAACAAAAACAATCACAACAACACCAACAAGTACTAATACCAACACCAGCACCACCACCACAACAACAACAACAACATCAATACTTTAACGGCCATAACGGAATTGCTGATTATACTAATAATTCAAACGGTCTTGCTGCACAATATACGCCAGCGTTTCAGTATCGCCCGCATCATCTACAACAACACCAACAATCACTACAACAGCAAGAACAACAACAACAACAACAACAACAACAACAACAACAACAACAACAACAACAACAACAACAACAACAACAACAACAACAACAACAACAACAACCGTCACCACAGCAGCAAAAACAACATCAACAGTTGGAACAACACAAATTATCATCAACCAAAGTTGGTTTCGAATCAAAACTTGCAAATAGTCAACCGTCATTTCGCACGGTTGGAGTTACTACTCCACAGTATGAGCAACGAGTTCAATTCAGTGATCCTGAAAAAAACTCATATGCTCGGCAAGTGCCCGAGATTCGAGTCAACGGCGTAGTTGAACGAGACGTTCACGCAACGAATATGGTTCAAATTTCTCAAGCGGGCACCGGTGATTATAACGGAGGTAAAATCAATCGTATTCTGATAGGGGCTTTAAGGGCCAAACTTTTATGTATGAATTTTGTTCACTAGTTTTTAGAAACTGTTTCAGTTCTCACTCAAGAAACTCCATCTCCCGCTTGAAATTTATATCACACTGCATGACCGTTTCTTTTTTAAATTAGTGTCTAAGCTGTCAAACAAATATTTCTGATTTTTAGCTAGGATGAGAGTTGTTTTGTGTAAAAATCTATGTTCACTATTACTGTAAAGAACATGGGTGGAACAGTATTATAAACATATTCCTAAGCTTAAACCTAAGCCTAAGCTAAGCAAAAAATTAGTCTAAAGCTTAATCTTACTCTATTCTAATGCCACAGAAAAATGTTCCGCCCCTGCTGTTTACATGAGCCACTATTTTTCATTTTGTTGTGCTTACACAGTGCAATAACTGGCATGTTTTACTGCTCAAAACCAAATATTTCGAAAATAACTAATAATTTTCATTGGGCACATGCGCAATTAGGTGTTTTTTCCATTAGACATTACTTGGGTGGTGGAATATTACCTTCACATTCTCTGATTTAAGAATTTTTGTAAGTTAGCGTTTTGTAAACGGTCCAGAAAAATTTTCTGTGTTAGGAATTTGGCTTAAAAATTTCAACGCAACTGTAAAAAGAAAGATTATTACTTTAGTTCAATGTAGCAACCAGAGCATCACGCGACCGTGTGTACCGGCGAGTAAACATGGTTCGGGTAGGAAAATTTTGACGCGCGAATACCCGCGGGTAAACAAGTTAAGGTGTGGGTAAAAATTTAGTTGCACAATTCCAGTTTAACTTAATATTAATAAAGTAATGGGTCATCCACCTTAAAATGCACGCACATTTGTAAAAAAATGTCCCTCCCTTTTGGGTGCCTACGTTGTCCCTACCCACTCTCTTTATACACTGTCTGAGATGTTCATATGTCATTGTCTGAACTCATAGACAATGAATATGCTCTAGGCCTAAATATATACTTGTCCTGACATCATTATCGGGAACTGTTATTTTCTAGACTCTCAGAAGGGACTCAATTTTTTGCGTTGAAAGATGTGTGTGAACATGTGCGCACAGCGTGTCTTTTTAAATGTGTGCGCGTGTGCTAACGTAATGTCCTGACATCCTACAGACAACATGTATTTATCCAGAGTCCCTTCAGACAGAGTCTAGACAATTAACACTATATGACCCATAAGTTGTGCGCTGAAAAATTTAAAACCAATTATTTCTAACCATAGGGGCAAAGGTGGGAGCGAGTAAAGCAATTTTGTGTCGCTAGTAAAACGTTGGTCGGCCAGTAAACAAATCTTACCTACTTACACCTCTGCTGGCAACTCTAACCGCTACTGGTAATCGCATGTAAACAACGACATTGGGCTAGCTCTTGAAGCGGTCAATTGCATGAAATGTAAAGATTTGAACCCCGCCTTCTGTTATGTATGTGGCTTTCGTTTGGCTTTAAAATTATTTCTGTTCAACATTTTAGATGACCGACCATGTTGTTTGATTAAACTTTATCTAATTTTATTGTTTTTAGAATCCCGTTATGAAACTGGAACTCGTTCAGACCACGTCAAACCTGTGCCGAGCGCAATTATTCCAGCGTCGACGCAA
Organism: Enoplolaimus lenunculus; assembly: GCA_030248215.1. Lineage (NCBI taxonomy): Eukaryota > Metazoa > Nematoda > Enoplea > Enoplida > Thoracostomopsidae > Enoplolaimus > Enoplolaimus lenunculus. Next base: position 173,554 of record JASANG010000937.1, on the reverse strand, counting down.
TATATAAACGGTTCGTCATTCAACTACGACTATTACAACGCGGGTCAGAGTGAAATCAATGGCGATATCGATGAACCGGATACGAATTCAGTCAATCCGGAGTCGGTCTACGCTCCGCCGTCACAAGTATCCGGTTAGCGAACTTATTGAGAATACCACAGTGCGTCAAAGACTTAGGTAGGATTTCAGTTCTGAAGAGAATAACGCTAAGCAAAAGTTTATAATTGCGAGTGTGAGCGAGAAAAACTCTGTAGACCTGGGCGATCCAGATCCATCAGGTTTACTCTTAAACCAGTAAAAATGTGTTCTTTCTCGTCTCAGCAGAAATCTCCGTAAGGACATATATTTCATATTGTCGCCTTTGTATACTCTTATGCGCTTATGCTCAAAGGCAATTTTAATTTTTCCGACTATTGTTGAAACGACCGACACTTGTTATTTCTTGCACTATCATCAATTGCTGTGAATCTACATTTTTTTAATCAATGAGTACTAATTTTTGCAAAATTAAAAAAATACTGAGTTTCTTAATTACAGCAAGAAGTAAATTGATTTTTAAATATTTCTCTTATAAATGTAAATCCGTTCTGCTTTTTTACGATACTGTGGTTATGGTTTATGTTATTATAGGCGCCTGCTCTGCGAGGAGCAGAAAAACTGGGGTATAGTGATTGAGAAGCTTAGGAATAGGTTTACACGTACACTTGTGTTCAGGCTTTGGCTGGCGGCTGGGCTTAGGTTTAAACTTTGTGGACAAGCCCTTACGGTAGTGACCATGAAAAAAATTGTGACATCATAAATTTCATATGTTTAAACATGTTTAGGTTTCCATTCCAAAACTTTTAGCTGAAATCTGACATTTTGCCTACTCTTATCATCATGGTCAATGTTGTCACTACAGTATTATAGTTAACTTTGGAAAATTACTATACCCGCTTCTGTTTCGTGTATTTGTGATGTTTGTTTGTTTTTTGATTCACAGGAATATACGGACCGCGGTCTGATTATTCTGTAATCAGTATGGCCAGCCAAATGCGCCGTGTTCCTCTGCCGTCGAAAAATTCAGACGTTGATCGGTATCTGGACGATTTGTTCGAGCCGGTAATTTTTTCGCTTATTTTAATTTCCCACTTTGTGTTGAAATAATTATGCCTCGTTGTCAATATAGCATCTATTCTGGGACGAGGACACGCATCGAAAGGCAGAGAGTCTTCTGTGTGATACGCCCACGAATCTGGACCGCTTGGGAAAGTGTTATTCACGATATGAAATAATTCGATGCTTTAGTTGACAAAATATGAGCACATGTACATATTTAATACTTCTGAAGCGTCTAAAGGCGTTAAAATGACCAAAACTTGATTTTAAGTTAGTCGGAGTAAAGCATCGTGGCGGCATTACCCCGTCCATGCTATACGGGGCACTAACACCGCCGTATTTATTTTGACACATGGTCGTCCGTTGTGCTGCTAACAGTACCAAAATATGTTTTATACTCATTCTGCGGGCGAATCCATGCAAATAACCTAAGTTATCTTTAAAGGTAATTGTCTAATTAAACAAAATAAAGCATTGCTTTGTTTAGTTTAAGTTTTGTGGCCTAATGCACTGTTTTGGTTGCCTTTGGGCTTTGAAATTGGCGATGCATTAACCACTGAAAAATTACAGCTCCATTTGCCTTAGTCGCGAACTGGAGTCGTAAGCTTTTTGGTCAAATTTTTAAACATTTACTATTTTAGGTGCTGAAAGACAACAACTTAGAAGACATTTATGAAGGACGCTCAATTGCTGCTAGCATTAAAGGTGGCGGTGACTACGAAGAAACTGCGGTAAGTCTCGTAATTCAATTAAATTTGCTTGTGAAGTTCACATTTTAGCAATCATTGATTCAATGATGAAACGGTAGTCAGCATATTATTTTGAGTCGTCGCCAGTTGAAATCATGCAATTTTTGTGGTTATGATGAAGTACAAACAGTAATGCGGTGTTCACAATAATTTTGTCTACGTTGCCGCAAAATCTCCTTTAGTCCAAGGCTGCTGCGGATTTCGAGAAAGTCGGTGACACGTGATAGCCTTGGGGCTATAACAAAAATCTGTTATATGACCACGGCTATCGCGAGCTCGTTTTCAAAATGATCTCGTGATAGCCATGGTCTATAAAAGATTTTGTGGAACCATTGACAAAATTATTGTGAACGGCGCATATTATTGGTGTTGTTTCAGACTGATAGCCAGCTCCACCTGCTAGGAGGGAGCAGAACAATTACTGAAGGGCATGCAGTTGATTTTTCAAGACTTGTATACAAGGGCGGCAAACGTTTTCTACCGGCTCAAAATTCCAGTCCCCCCTGGCTGGTTTCTAGCTACTGGTCCGCAATGTTTGTTTCAGGTACAAAATCCAAACATCGCAACGCTACCTATCAACGGGCAACATTTTCTGTCTCTAAATCAAACTCGACAGGAAACCCAGCCAGTCGTAATGATGATGCCAGTTGGATCTGAAGGTAACAGCAACAGAATCAGACTGTCTCGCTTAAGACAGCTTATTGATTCGAAGCTTTTTTGATGTTCTTACTTTAAGCATGGAGTATTGCGCTGGGGCGTAGCCAGAGTACTTGTCTACTTCCTGGGCTTAGGCTTAGGCTTAAACTAAAACTTAGGTTTAAGCTTAGATTTAGATTTAAAAATTAATACAATATATGTGGGAAGACTATTGTTGCTTATCATATTAATACTAGATTGGGGGGAGGTAACGTGAACAAGTACCGTTGCCAGGGATTTATATCGAGAGAAAGCGGTAAATGTAAGATCTGCCTCGGCGGATATTTCCAGGGAGAAAGATCGGCCTATGCAGATTTTTTCGGGGAAAGGGGAGATTACCTGGTGCAGCACCGGCTTCATATTAGGGGACATCATTCTTCTGAAAGGTATGCTGACCCATGAAAACAGAGGTGATGCTTTGGAAAAAGAACTGACACAAACTGAGTTGATAACTTGTGCTATGTTGGTATCAACTTGTATTTGTAGTTGTGATTACTGTATTGCTTATATCCCTGCATTTCAGGCGTAAGTCAAGCAGTACCATTCAATACGGCAAATTTCCAAAATATCAATGTTGGAGATACGGTAAAGATGGTTTTAATCCAACCATATAATTGATGCTCAAAATATACTCTATATGACGAACTGTTGAAGGACAGCTAGCTCCCGCAGGCGCGTACCCGTGCGGAGTTCGGTGGATCTAGATTTCCCAATCCATGAATGAAGCCACGTTTTGCGACTGTAGAAAAACACCTTATAATACAAAAAATTACTTCAAGCTTCTTGTTCGCTTTGTTCTGCATAGTTTTACACGCATAAGTTCGGATCAGGAAAATCTAGAAATCGAATCACCCGTTTGAACCCACACAAAATTTAAATTTTTCATGCTGTTTACTTCGTTAGCTTGTTTTCAGCGTGAAGTTAAATTTTGCTCAGAAACTGATGTTTCGATTCATCAAATTTATTAACAAAAGCTGAAAATAACATTTTCAAAACTACAACAATCGTTAACTGAACTCTCAGTATTTCTGACAGGCTCTTTCTGGCTAGCCCCGTTCTTTGCACTTTCGGCTAGTTATCTTTTGCATGAACAGAATATGCTCATTATCATTAATTGCATTTCGGTACATCAGATACACTGGATCAAAATATATCTGTTTATATTAAGAATATGTTTTTCTTTAAGGCATTAATGACACATCAGTACAGCAAGAAATCAATTGAATCGACCACCCATCCTCTGCAGTTTATTCCAGTGAACATTGATCAATCATCAATGGTAAGTTCGAAGACTAAAATTTGGTGATAATAGGCTAAGTTAACTTTAATTCATTTCATCTCAAATTTGCTTTTGTTGTATTCAAAAAATCGGACAACGAAGTACTAAATCTTGGGAATAAATCTAAGTATACTCCTAAGCATAATCCTAAGCCTAACAATAAGCCTAAGCATAATAATGGTCAACAAATTGTCGAGTCGATGAAATTTCGAATTATAAGCTGTCGGACGGCGGGAGACAAATTGTCGAGGTGATGAAATTTCGGATTATAAGTTGTCGGCCGACGAATAGTGGTGATACTGTATCTTTTGTAGCTTCACAAAACTGTTGCTGCTCACCATATTGTAGTATTAAAGCAATGTTTCAAAGATATGATTGAACATTTAAATTTTCACTACAATACTTAAATAGAAATTCTAGTTTCTCGTTACGTATTGAAAATATTTAAAAACATAATTGTAGCAAACTCAATTGCAACAACAAGAACAACAACAACAACAACAACAAAAATACACCGAAATACACTCAATGGCTATTAAAGCAACTGACGAACCAATGTAAGTGAGCTGTTGTCTCATTTGTTACTTGTACTTTATAATCTTTGTGTTTTTACTATTATGCGTGATGCATTATCAGGGCAGGAATGGCAATATTTCATAATATTTTGTAAAACTCAACTGTTATACTGCAGGGTCGTATACAGTGGGAGGGACAGAGGGACATTTTTCGTCAACAAATTTCGGAAAAAATATTACAAACACTGTTAACCGGTTTTGAAATAGCTTTCTGAATCTTAGAGGTCAAAAATTTTCTTTTTAATGAGGTTGTACGTTCTGAAGCCAAGTCTTAAACAGGTCGCTGATATGCTGCCGGTATTTGAAGTAGATTCATAGTAGAAATTGGTGCGGTTTGTTTAGTAGCCTAGGGGGCCCATCAGTGGCGGATCCAGGATCTCAAAATGGGGGGGGGGCAAAATTTCACAGGTAATAAACCTATTTTTGGCCCATACTGTACTGACCCATATAAGAGGGGTGGTCCCTATTTTGAGTCCCAATTAATAGGAGTCCGTATCCCTAATAAGAATCCGTAAGCGGGTAGAGTCCTTAAACCCTTATTTAGAGTCCATTGGCGCATAAATGACTCCAGGGTCAAGAAACTTAAAAGCACGCTTATACTATTGTGTATAAAACAGAGAAATAAACAGCGTAGAACAGCAATTGACACTATATAATTTTTGTCGAGATGCTGTTGGGGGGGCACGGCCGGGGTGGGCCCCCCGTGGATCCGCCATTGGGACCCATGCACGTGAGCTGGGGTTTTGGAGTTGTGTATTTCACCAAACTCCGCCAAGTGTCTGTTAGAGTAGCTCGATGTTAATGGCTGAGCGTCTCTGAAAATTTTACCGAGACCGTACAGTTTAAGTGTGCGTCGGCCGTCCATACTTTATACTGAGGAAAATTTCAAGATTTGCGTATGATATTACGCATGTTTAATTTACAAATTTTCTAGCTCATACCTAAAGCTTAGAGAAAAATGCTGATTCCATATGCCAAGCTCAGCAGTTGAATAGTCCGACCTCACATTAACTTGATATTTGTAGACTAGGATGCACTTGGACTGACAACATACCGGCAACGGAACCGTATCCGGATAGTGAAAAAATACCGAATTTCCTACCGGACCCTTATGCGGATAGTGCAAAATAAATCGCATTCGACTGTGGAAAGCTTCATTTGTTTGGTTTCAGTTTTAACAAAGCAACAAATTAATATTTAAAATTTCGGCATTTTCATGATTGCTAAAAACACCAAATTATTAAACGAAACGATCCGCAGCTCAACCTCGTCTGTCGGGTTAGCCGCACTATATATAATCGCGAAAAAAAGCTCGCGAGCAAAACGGGCAATAATCCAAACAAAAATTTTACAAATAAATCTTAATACATAATTTGTGGACCCTTGGTAGACCAGTGCTTACTAAAAGTGCTAAGTATATTATGCTTATATTGCAGTCTATTTGTTTTTGCGTCAGCGAGTGTTTCTTAAAATTACGCAAAAAATTTATGCAATATTTTTGTGTATTTTTTCTACATTAAAATAATGATGTGTTGCGCAATTAAACCAGTGAAGTGCAAGTACTAGCGCAACATATTTATAAGCATTTATGCACTACCCAGTCGATGGTTATGCAATTTTTGCAGTCGTTTTAAAACCTCTGTGACCTAACAAAAATGTCTTAATTGCGGATCTTTACACTTAGTGATAAATAAACTAGCGTTAATACTTGGTTTTGTTAAAATTCTCGGTATTCAGCGTTAAAACTTCTATTGTATTAATGTTTTCGGTACTCAATACGGGTTTATTGAAATTGAAACATAACACACGACTCTTTAATGTAGGCAAAATAATTGATACTCGTGGTTCTTGTAAACGTTCCCGACAAACTAAAGCCGAAGTCTAAGAGCTTAATTTTAATCCTAAGTATACAGCCTAGCCTAAGTTATGCCAAAATCTGAATCGTTCGAAAATTATGATAGGAAATTTGGCCGGAAGTTTATACGAGATACATTCGCTTTTTATTTCATGTTATCAGGCATATGCGGCTTTTATTTGACAAAATAGGTGTAATTTAATTTGTTTCATTAAAAGTTTATTAATGTAAAATTTTTTGTGCTTTCGCTGGAGTCAACTGATTGATTGCTGCGCTTAAAGTCAAAGCAAATTATAGAAATTTGCCAAATACCTCTAGGCGTAAACAATGAAACTATCGTATATAGCTGGCAAGCAGAGATGTAGGCTAGAAAACAGTTTATTTTATACTCCTGCAATTTTGATTGGCTTTGCCTGGAACGATAATTTTTATCAATCATCGTCTTGACTTGATCATTGGTCGCTTTTTGACCAAAACTTGAGAAAATTTCTAAAGTTTATTATTACGAACCATTTGAATTGTCACATTTTGAAGCATCGAGTTTTAAACGACAAAAACTGATACAGTCAAAAAAATTGAAAGACTCAAAAAATTTAGTTAAATGTTTGCTATGAAAAAATACTAATTTGAGTTTTTACATACAAATTTTAAAACTCTGCAATGGTTTCAGTTGTAATATTAAAGAAAACTGCAGCAATAATTGTACGCAGTTTTAGCATTTACAACTAATGAAAAATTTGAACGCTTGGACCTTGTCAAACATTGTAACTGTAAATGTAATGAACTGGTTAGTACAATGTAATATATAAGTTTACGTCGTGTTCTATTTAAATAATGCTTATGATTCGAAATTTCAAGTTGGTTACTAGTATTAATATTGTAAGTTAGTGAGACTTTTTTAAATGCGACCAGTTCTAAACTAACTAGAAATAATAGTAACACACTTTAATATACTGTACCAAGTACTTAAATGTTACACCAACAGCCGATCAAACTATTGCTTTGAATTGAGGGTTAATTGTGAAGCATGATTGGTTCGTTAGGCAAAACGAAATATTTACTTTCATTTCGCGAGTCTTTTCCGTTATCCCCCTTAACCCACGTTTGCCCCAAAACGGTTCTATTTTGAGAATTTTAGCATATTTCAGTTTCTCATGACCTTCCCCTGATCATTTAGCGCTCAAACTTGAATTTTTTAAAAATTCGATTTTAAGGTCCCAAGGTCCCCCCTTGGCGGTGACCGAAATTTGTCAAAAAGTTTGCCAAATTAAATGCTATTCAGTGTCGCTTGCGAAGCTGAGTCCAATGATGTTAATTTTTTTACAATCAGACGATTGGTTTACGAATTATGGTTAAATAACAGATTTGGCGACGAACCTAATCATGGCAGTGCGCCAAATCAGGTATTTGACAGTAACTCTTAGCCGATCGTTTGATTGCCAAAAATTTAACACCATTGCGCTCAGCTGCACAAGCTGCATCAAATGGTATATAATTTGACAAACTTTTTGACAAAAAAGTTTTTGGGTCCCATCGGGTGATCTCTGGGCGTGGAATGATCAGGAGAGGTTATGAGCAGCTCAATTATGCAAAAACATTTTAAACCCTACAATTTTTGGGTAAACGCGGGTTGGAGGGATGACAGAAAAGACCCCATTTCACCTACCAGTTACTAAGCATGCTAAGACGATAAACGTGGTCACTATACATAACTAGAAATTGGCACAACGAAACGGTGTAATATCTGCAAACTGCAGAGAGCAACCTGGAATGTTATTTATTAATAAAGCGTAGCTCAGTATGGCAAGGTGTGTCAAAAAATTTTGAACAGACATGACGTTAATTTCACAACACTTACAAACGGGGCTAAAACTTGTCCAGAGTTTCAAAACATTTTCTAGAGATGGATGATGAGCGCCATCCCATGGTCATTTTCTGCTTATGTTAGCGAAAGTTGCAGTTTAATTATGCATTGATAGTGAGTTTCTTGAGTTAGATTTGAATTCAGCTTTTTAACAAATCCTTAAATTAGACGTTTCACCCACGCAATATTATAGCGAGCGGCTCAACAAAGCATTATTTATCGCGTTCTTTTGTAATAATCGGTATAATATTTATTCGCTATGTACATTGATAGAAATTGTGTTATAGATAACAGTTTCTTATATGCAATGATTTTATGTTTAACGTATTATAAGGTTGATGATAGTTTAAGTTGCATTTTTTTGTAGTTTGTGGCGAATAATTCGCGGTATAGAAAGTTTGGTTTGCGCCACTGCGCTTTTGGTAGTTTTGGCAGCATCGCACTGAGTTGTGGTTTGCCCAATTCCATTTTTGGTTTCACGTAAAAGCTCTCATTTCATTTTGCTGAGTAAAAAATTATAATTGGCGCAATTTGGCTCTGTTTCGTAATAAACGAATCATGCAATTAAGTCAATTTTAGTTTTAAGAATAACGTTCGTTACAAATGTCTAAAGTGATGATACTACAAGAAGTTAGCTGGATATTTAATAAAAAGTATTCTTGTGAGAAGGAATTCCATTAAATTTGTACAAGGTTCTCTTAATCTCGACGTGTTCTGAAAGAATAGTTTTTCGAACAAACATTTAAAAATTGAAAAACAAAAAGTATCCTCTTTCCAGCGGAAAATTCGGATTTGATGACGTATTCTGAGTCTTTCTTTTCGCGCTTAAGACGGCTATATTCAGCACTGTAGAAGGCCAATGTTTATTTCATTTTTGCGGTATAACATGGGATATTCAAGAAGCATTTAATGTTTTCGAAAATTTGACGCTAAAATCAGTTTACGACCAGTACGACGTTTATCAGCAGGCAGGAAGGCATACGGGCGAACTGGGGTTATATTCTTTCGAAATTTATAAGCAGAACTGAAAAAAAAAACAATTTTACAGGCTATAGAATAGCTTGCTAAATCATGAAGTGCAATCAAATCTTTTTGCTCACTACATTCGCTAGCAAAGAAACTTTTAAATGAAGTTAGTCTAGCCGCAAATTTAATATTAGTTACACCTTTGTTTATCAGTAATAATACGCTATTATTAATTTCTCATTAACAATTTATTTGTATTAGGGAGCCGGCGTAATGGATGCATATAACCCTTGTTTGTGTATTTTTGCTGCCTATCAACAACTACTTTTCTGTCTGATGCAATAAAATTGCTACACTAAAAATTTAACATTTATGATTCCGGTAATTTGTTTTTTCTGTTGATATTTTGCGTATGCTTTTTATACCCGATAAGCTGAAATGATCAGTGTACTGTTATTTTGGCCACAATACTTAACCTGTAAAAGTTGTCTGGTTTAGTAATAAGCAGGTTTTAATAACTGCCCACTGTCCGCCAATTTGAAATTTTGAATAGCGCAAGTTATACGGTATCTAATTAAAGAATGAATAGTATGTGATTGCAGGGCCAGAGCAGCCATCTCCGCACACCCTCACTTAAGGCACCTCCACCCAATAGAGAAACCCCCTCCCTAACAAGATTTTAAACATAAATAGCCTTTAATATTCTACTTGGATATAAATTTAAAATTGAAAAATTCACAATATAAAAAATATTTTGATCAAAAATTTTTTTGATCATCGCAAGGGATCCCACCCTCAAATCTTAGGGAGGCCCTCCACCCAGCTTGTTCCGGCACTGTTTGGTTGACATCTATACCCCCGATAACTACACTCGTTGAACCTATATTATACTTGATACGAATTTCCCCAAGGTTGAAAGCAAAATTTTACATCTGGTTCAATGCGGGTAAAAGGACACAAATTCGCAATTTATTAAATGATTTATTTAAATGCTGTTTCAAGTTTTGACAGCGACCACAAATTCAACACACCTTTTATGTCATTTTGTTGCCAAATTAAACGTTCTTAATCAGTCGCATTGATGAAGTATGTCAAAATGTTTTCGTAAGTGCTCTGTAGTTGTACAAAAACAGTGGGATAATCTGGTTCCATACCCAAATTTATATCATTAAAAGGGGCTTCAAAATTCACTTCGTCTTCAAAGATACAATTGAATAATTTTCTTCATGAAACGATTAGGTATACGCAAAAAAATCATGTCTTTAAACTACCAGACAGTGCCAAACGTCAGACATGAAGCACTGTCTGGTCTGTCGGCTTTTCTTGTGGGCTTGGATTTGACCGCGTTTTACTGTGAAACGATGTTGTAGTGCGCTGTTTTTATATTATTCTAACTATATACAATAAAAATTACAGAACACATTTAAACGACAGTAAAGCTAAATTCAATTATTGTAATGTTGGCTGGAACTGGCTGGCATGAAAGATACGGACCGCAGTTTATGCAGTACGCACTTTGACGTTTATGTATAATGTAATGTGCAAGCATGCGTACAACTCTCTAATAACAAGAGCGGATAATGCTCTTTATAACAAGAGTGTGCAGTTGAGTGCATTCTGTGTACAAAAGAATGTACCCAATGCACGTTGCGTTTTTGCCCTACCCCGCTTTATTTAGGGGGTCAAGTTTGGTTAAAATTGACTAAAATCAATAAAACTTGCGGGTGCTAAACTGCTCTGTATATATTATTGAGCAATTGTATTTTGGCGGCTTACTTTCACGTGATATGTGCGCTTCGTGGACCTAATGACCATATAAATAAACTCAACTCTATCTGAGCAGACGTACATATAGCGCTTATATGTGTTAGGCCAGTGTGATATTCTGAATAAAAATAGCAATTCAAAGTCTCGTCCAATTACAATAAAGTATTTGTAACTCTCATTGATTATCGGTAGTGCATCTGGTCGTATAGTTATTTGTCCTGATCCTATTCTAATTAGTAATTGGCCTAAAGAGCAGTATTGTATATAAATTTTTAGAGCAATGAACGCAGCGGTCATGCAGCAGCCAACTTTAATCCCTCCTGCCCCTACGTATCCGCCGAATCAACAACTCGGACCAGAAGTGGCCCAACGAAACGTCAATGGCGTTCCACAACCGATTGTTCCAATGTCCAAAGATCTTCTTGTCGATCGTGCTCACCGAGAAGTAAGCGCTGATATCATTCTTATTTTTTGTAATTTTTTCGATTTTCAGCCGTGAAAAATAAAATTGAGATGTTTCTGAAAAACGTTACAAGCTTCTGTCGCTGATTTTTCGTTGGTAAAATGTTACCCTCCAAGCTATGAATCCAGGAATAGCAGATTTACTAGATTTATATTAAGCAGACTAAACCATTTGTAAATTTTTGTTAGACTCTAATTTTATTTAAATGAAATAAATTATGCCGATTGAAACTGCTTACTGATTGAAGTTGCTGAATTTTTAACGTAAAACATTGTTGTCTGACAGTGGCTCATACTTGACTTATCTCAAATGCAGGCTTAAGCTATGCCACGGCATCCCTGACAGTCTTTGCCAGACCTAAAGTATTTTGTAAGAAATGTGTTGGAAAATTCACAAATATGTCTAGTCTGTTATCTGGCAGTAGTCCAAAATTGACTAAAGTCAAATGAAGACTTAAGATCATGTCTTAGGAACCCAGTCAGTGTCTGTTAGCTCAGAGACGTTTGAAATCAAATATGCAAAACTTGGCTAATTTAGGCAAATCTAACAGATGACGAGCGTTATCGTCTCGAAACGACCTCTGGTTACTATATTGGTACAATGAAGCCATCTTCTGCTAATGCACGGTAAGTATATGCCATTAGTGGCGTTGCCAGCATTTTATGTTGAAAGGGTGCATCCCACGTAAAAGAAAAAATTCGTGACCTCTAGAATCCCCAAGGTAATTCTAACCCTTGTTAAAGATGCTTTTTTTCTTGTCTCTTCAATAATTTCTAGACTGTATATATAGCGCCTATCTTGCCGTCCGTTACGCTAATGCGTACAACTAGCATTTGCAATACAATACCTAAGCTGATAGTGATCTAAAATTATATTTTTCAACTGTTACTTATATTGGCCCATGTAAAGATCAGGGGTGGAACGTTTTTCTGCGAGACTAGAATAGAGTAAACTTAACCTTTAGACAAATTTTTTGCTTGACTTAGGCTTAGGCTTAGGCTTAGGCTTTAGGCTTAGAAATATGCTTATAATACTGTTCCGCACAAAGAACTTTACATTGACCCATATATCAGACCTGACATACTTATATAGTTTAGTGCAGAAGTGTATACAAGGATGGATAGGGGTATACATTCACCGATATTTCTAAAGAAGCGAGAATAAGGTTCTTCTGTTTTTGAAACGAAAACATTCTCGCTCGTTACGCTGGCTTACGAAAAACTTTTGCACAACGTCATCTCTTTTGGAAATGAAATTCTGGTACGCTTCTGATTTAATTTCGATTACGTTATGGTATCGAACCACTATTGCAACTTTCTATTAAGATCTCCTGAACATAAGCAACCGATATATCAAGCAAGTGTGTTTAAATTGAACCCTTTTTAATACCCCGGTTTTTCAGTCTTTTAAAGGCATCAGAGCTCAAATTTAACAACAGATGCACAGTATCTGGGGCGGCGTAGCCACGATTTTGGAACAGGTTGGATTTGGTTATATAAACGTTTTAATGGGGATGTTTTTCTACTAAACCAACAAAGTTCATAAAACCGCTGGGCAAAAACCGCAAAAGGGGTCAGAGACCTAAACGTCTGATGGCTACGCCTTCAGACAGTTATATATGTATATATAAACTCTAAAGAATAAATATTGTTTGTTTATTTTAGCTACGTGCCGCCCACACAACAAAACCTTGGCTATACGCAACAGGCCCAATATGCACCGTACTCTACGAACCACTTTGATGCAGATCCAGCAGTTCCAGTGAGCCATAACATCAAAGAAACCGTTATGCGAGCCAGAGAAAATAAAAACTACAGTCCAATGTTTGATCAAACACAACAACAGAATGGTGGTTATATGAAAAATAGTACCGATACTAAACAAATGAATGGATCACAAATGCAACCGATGCAACAATCACAGCAGTTTTCGTCGCATGAGCCAATAGCGAATGATGGATATATACAGCAGCAGCAACAGGTTAGTTTTTTTGCTTTTACGTTTTAAAATCAGTATGATTTGAATCTAATTTGAGTCAAAGCTACGCGGTTGTGTAAAACATCGAAACTTTACTTCCTTTTGCGTTAAATGACGAAAATTAAACCTATAATTAACCATTAACTCTAAAAACCAAACGGATAACGCTAGCTAGAGGTTTCTGGGTTAAGGGTTAAGCGACGATAATATAGTAGAACTGAAAAATCACAAACGATGATTTCAACAATGCAGTGTATTTATCGGATACGAATAAATTCACATTGACATGCCAAGATTTTTTCACATATTTTCTCGACAGGCCTCAAACTGCTGCAAAACATAAATATCGTTGGTCTAAGGTATGTTTTTAGAGTCAGCAACGATTCGAAAACGGATATCCGCCAATCGGAATCAACGCCGGTAATGCATCGGCTCCGTATCAACAGAGACCGTTACAAGTAAGGAAATCATAAGTGGCTCATGGGTACCATGACCGCCCGTGCGTTTTCAGATCCTTTATGGTAAATGAGGATCTCATGTGTCCGTAGATATCCGGCACCATCCAAGTGCCTGGTGCCCGTAAGGGCACGTTTGTTCTAGGTATCAATGGCAATTTCCACAGCACTATTAACGGAGTTGTTTGTTTACAAAAGGATTTGATTGAATATTATTAAATTGCTTTTTTTCACTCCCATAAATATGGTGGGACGGTGTTATAAGTCAAACTGTTAGCATGTTTGGTATACTTCGAAATTGGCCACGTTACATACTCTTGCCAAACGCTATCATGGATAATTTATTCTACTTTTTGCAGATGTTGTCAAATCTGACTTTTCTTAGTTGGAAGTATTTAATGATTTCAGAAAAGTCCATTGGCAACACATCACTATACTGGACAGCGGCCGGCGAATTTTGGAAATGTTCGAGATAGCGAATTACAACGACGAGAACGTGAGGTTAGTAAAGGGCCTAAACAACGTATTTATTATCATATTCTGAGCCGGGAAGTGCTTAATTTTAGCTACAACACTAAGTTCAGTAAATATGGCGATTATACTCACTAGTGTCGAGCGTATACATTCAAACCATTCGCGACACTTGTTCTTTCTAAGCTGAATTGAAAATATTTATTAAAAAGCAAGTGATAAGATTAAATTCAGAAATAAAAGATCAAATTTTTTAATTTCAAAACAAAAATAAGCATCATGTATTTCAAACAGCCTTTAAAGTGTTTGTTTACTATTGCACTCGTTTTTTAGCTGATAAACGATACGTCGCCCGACAACTTGTCGACCAACAGTCTCCTAAAGCTTATGAATAAGTCTAAGCACAATCCTATTAGCATAATCATTAGAATAATTTTTAGCCTAAACCTAAGTCTAAGTGTAATGATGCGCGACGAATTGTCGAATCGATGAAATTTCTGTTTGCAATTTGTCACACGACGAGTTGTCGTGCGGTGAATTGTCGTGATACCAGTCAAGTTTTCCCCCATATTACTATTTATCTCGTGCAGTGTTTGCTGACAATTTGGTTGTTAAAGGCGCTGGCGTTACTGGAAGAAAAGGCAGCAAATCTTCCACCTCCGGTTGACGATGTCCATATACGTCGGCGAAAATCCGAAATGCAAGCAGAAATGGAATCGCTCAAACGAATTGCAAACAAAATCGAAGCAGATGGAAAGAAAGGTTGGCACAGCATCAGTTTAGATTTTTGTTCAATTGGGACTAATTTAGAAATAGAAGAGAAATGTAATGTATTTTTGAAACTCTTGTCATTACTAATGCTCGGCAAGCAAAGATTTGGTTGGTTTACGAGTAGATTGGAACCGGTGTTGAGTAGGGGCTGAAATATCTGGGCCAAAAACAACATGATAGTTTACAACGCTGTAAATGGTTGCTGTGTGTCCACGTTTGCTGGTGTTTATTGCTATTCGAAAATAATTGCTGCTGTATGGTTCACTAGCAGTCTTAATACAACACTAATTTTTACTGACGCATTTGCTATATTAAGGGCTAGAAAATACACTGTCGTAGATAGAATCTTTAGAATATAAACTGACACAGTCACAACAATCAATGAAAATCTCATGACGCATTGCCAGGATTTTCAATTGGGAATGGTTTAGACAACCAGGAATTACAGTAAAGGTTTTGTTTTGAAAAATTGGTGAAAGTAAGGGTTGTGCTATACTTGAAGTCCGGTGCCAGCTCGCGGCGTCCGTTACCGTATGTCACCCGTACTGCGCCGTTCGTCACCGTGCGTCACCCGCACAGCGCCGTCCGTCACCTTACGTCACCATACGTTATCGCACGTGAGTTATTTGCGTGACGATACCGTGCGGATGACGGACAGTGCCATAGGACAAAAAATCGTATAGCGCAACCCTTAGGTAAACTCATATGCAGTAGATCATTTTGGTTATAGCAAAATGGCTTCAAACCCATACTACCCTCACAATTTCTGTCAATGGATTTTAGAAATTGTTACCATAAAATATACATACACCCTTCAAAACTTTTATACAACGTGACCGACTTACCAAAATACTGGCTGCTATACCTATGACGCCATCGCTTCAGGTCCTCCAGCAACTCCTCCGCCTAAAGTCGTCCCGCTTCCGGTCGAACCATCACCACAAGAAGTTATTCGTGGCAACGTAGACGTTGCACAAATTCGAGATAAATTCGAACACGAAATTCGCGCATCTCCTGGGGGTGCGGCCGAATACTACTACGACGGCGAACGAATGAATGGTGACACAAAATCGCCAATAAGCGATCGTAGTGGCAGAAGTCGAGAAGACACCAATTACAACGGCCACTACATACAAAAAAGTATTTATGAATTATACAAAAAAACTATTGTTGTCAGCGATCAAACTAGATAGTTTTTCTAAAATTTAAGAAAATTTTTGTGAAAATAACTGTAAAACGTCTATTTTTTTGTTTATGTAGTGATTTTACGGCTGATTTACAGTGTTTATTTTAAATCTTTCACCAAAAACTGCTCTGTTATAACTGAAATATTTTTCATACATCACCTTTCTACTCATATTTTTTAAATGTAAAATAAAATTCTTTTGTGCAAGGTAGAATCCGAGAAGATCCGGGCTACTACAACGGACGACATCGCTACGATGATTCGGAATCATTTCGCGATTCAAGCGCAACAGCACCGGATCATGACTTGTCGACCGTTGAATCTGATCAATTTGTAACTCGGCAACGGCGCTATCGACATCGCCGACGAGGTGATGATCAACAACATCACCGACCGGAGTCTCGGGAGCGAACGCAATCAACTGGACGAAGAGAGATGCAAGCAGCAAGCGACAGAAATGGATTCTTAGATTCGAGCCAAACTGAAGACGATTGGATTGTTGACGAAGAACCAAGGTATGGCCGTTTTGGTGCTACAGCGGCTGCTGTTCGTTGCTAGCCTGAAGCCATAGAGGTGGGGGCTTGGCGGTACTCAGCCAATCGAACATTTGCCTTATTTTAAAAAAGTTTTCGACTTGCTTGGGAAGCAAAATCATTTAATGTTCCACCTGAAGTACTTTTGGCTCCTGAACATGTTCGGTCGAGTATACAGCTGGTTAATTATAGTCGCAAGGAGGGGCTTAGAGGCTGAAGTTCTCTCAACGGCGGTTCCCTAAGCCCATCTCTTTTACACACTGACTATGCTATGCCCTGCACATAAAATTTTCACATGGTCCATTTCTCAGTGACGTGTGAGTAATAAACTAGCGTATCTCTTTGCTTTTAAAAATCATCTTTCGTTTGTCATACAGCTCATTCATCGCAACGTTTAGGGTGTAACTAGTATTTTGATTGCAATATTAATTCCGGTGGCTGCGAAATCTGTCCAATTTTTAAAATCTATCTTTTTATTTTATTTTATTGAAAGATTTTCATTGCAACTAATTAATAAGTTTGTCTGTTTTTAGAGATAGCACACCAGTGCGCGAGTTGGGTCGTCGTTTGTCAAAATCACGAGTATTGAATCAAGCCGAAGCATTGGAGGAATACATTGAAACATCGCGACGAGGAAGTTGTCTGAACGGTGTAGATTCAAAAGGAAGATATTTTGACGAAAATGAATCAGAACAATCAATGCGAAACAGTCGTGGATTTGATCGCTACGCACAAGATATCCCCCCAAAAGGTAAGTACCATTTTAAATACAAATCAGCGAGCAGATTACAGTTAATTTAAAACTATACTTTATTGATTGCCATTGACCTCAGTGCAAGCGACAATATTCGTTTTTATTTAAGCTTGTAGATACGTAACTTTCGTAGTTTGACGAGCTGGCACAGTTGACCTCTTTTGAGGCTTCGTCAGCTACGCATGTCAATGATGTTTAGACACAAATGCTATCGCCAGACAATACTTAAACTAAAAAAGTTGTTTAGCAATTAGCAACATTTATTGTATTAGCTGGTAGGCTGAACGAATCATTAAAACAAAGAGTTGTGCAACCATTATTTCGAATGAATATAATTTTTAAAATACAGTAATGATTGATGACTGAAGTCTTGGTTATTCTAAAAATTAATCTTTATTACTTTTACAATTACTGACCAATCTTTTCTATTTCCTTTGGTTTGTCAAAAAATGTGCATCTGCTTGATAATTTAAGGTCAACATTTATATCGGTAAAACAACACTTATGATTTGTCAAAATTTTCAAATTTTAGGCATACTTGCAGGAGTGCGCAGTGGTTTTTTTGACATTAGAAATCTTAACGAATTTAGCTGTTTTGAACCTGAAAGCTTGCTCTTGTTTCGCCGCCACAGTTGTATTAGACACAATTTTTCAATGGTCAAACTTTTATTGCGGACGTATCAACTGTTAAGCTAAGGTTAAAAATAAAACTCTTACCTCATGAGCGTTAAAGATTATTTGTGTTGCAGTATGCCCATTGTTATGATACGTAACAATGCCTTAGCGAAACACTGAAAGAAAAACTGAGCTGAATTAAAGTTTTCTACGGGTTTTATACTAAACGTGCAACATTTAGCATAAAATTGTGTAGAATGTAATATTTGATTTTGGAGTTAAAATTATTTTTTTGAACTGCGACAAAGTCTGTTTGAGTTTTGTATATTGTAACATTTGACAGACAAATTTTTCTAAGCCATTGCAGTTTTCTTTCGCTATTCAGCCGAGTTTCACCGCTACCCGTCGCGTTGCTGTGATTAAATAATAATCTTTCTTGACGCACTACTACTATTATTTCGTAGTGTTTCTGTTTTTTTATAAAAAAATGTTGTTTTACACAAGAAACTTTGTGTTTTGTTGGGTTGATGGATGTTTGGCATGGAAAAGTCAATCAGGGCAAAGCTAAACACTCTTATTAAATGTGCATAAATTTGGAATTCAGCAAGAGAAATAATTAATCGTTTGTAAAGCTTTATGTGGCTATGATAGACGTACAGCTATCTTGTATGTTTGCGTCTTTCAAATGAATCTAGAAGACACACACTGCAACCTGGGCTCAATAAGCCATTCTTGTGTAGGTGAAGGTCGGTATATAGAGTGAAAAATCAAAAATAGTTGCTGATGTGTAGGAGCTTATTTAAATTTTCTCAACTGAATCCCACTAGTATACCACTGGCCAAAACTATGTGCCAATTTGCGAATAAACCATAACCCTGTGAGTTTCTTTATCAGTTTTAGCAGCGTAAGGTTTGAAATTTAAAAAAATAATTTAAACAAAGGTGGAACATTTTAAATCATGTCTTCATTTTCAACTGTAACAGATTATCCAAGCGATGGCACTGCAGACGAGCGTACAACGCAACCGCCGTATCGAAGTGATAAATCGAAACGTCGTGCTCCGTTTTACACGTATAAAGATACCTCATGGAATCTTTATGTCCGCAAAGAAGTATAATTCTTTACTATTAAACATATCAACATAATCTGTAGCATTTAGCCAACGACAGCTCTCAGTCTGTTTGGAAAATTTTTTGCCTTTCCTAGTAATAGTTTGATTCCGCTTGTACACATGCGAAATCCGTATGTTCCAATCTTGAATTTTTTGGCCTCCTAATATATATTTAGTTATGGGACTAAATTAATGTACGAACTTTAATTTAGGTTAACTTAGCCAGTTATAGATAGAACTGGCCAAGTTAACATCTGGGCAAACCAAAATTTGGTTTTTGTTCGCAAACCATGGAAGGAAATTATATACTGCCTAGCCTTAAAATACAGATTTGAGTGTTTTGATTGTGGCCTCAAGACCCGCGCCTTAAAAAGTCTGTGAAGACGGTTTCAGAAATGAACAGTTTTAGTTGAGAAATATATTTTTTCGCACGTTTTACTCAATCTTTTTGTGGTTTAGCAAAACAAAACGGCCTCCGGGCTCCAGGATATTGTCCGTGGTTTTACTTACTATATCATTCATTTCGGTTTATTTCTTTATTAATTCAAAATGTGTATTTCAACAATGCATATACATTTCGCCGCGTCAGTTCTGTGAAAATTTAAGTGAAATTAAGCGTATCGTTTGTTTCAGATTTTCCTACCCGGAGAAACATTGGACGATCCGAATGCGCTTGATTTGGTGTTTTATCAAGTCGTTCGGGATGTGTTTTACGGAAGCCCGTTTCGAATTCGTAGTGATGAGCGTGGTCGTATGCTGAACATTATGGGTAAGTGAAACTATTTTTATTAACCCCGAGCATGTAAACACATAAAGTTTTCAAGTTATTCTTCGTACGAAACATATCATCTCGTCTCGAAACTTTGACACTAATTCCTCTATCTATTTCATTTGGTGTTTTTTTGTTTGGGGGGGGGATTCGCGTGTGGGGGTTGGGGTTTTTTTGGGTATTCCGGTCAGTTGTCACATTTCAAAAATAATTCGTTTTTCATTATAACCGTGAAGTCCTGCTGCAAAGTGATATAGGTTGGTCGTGTTTATTGTAGAATCGTACGGCATAGATCCGGATCATCTCGACCAAGTTCATATACCGTACGAACATAAACGAACCATTGCGGAAATGGCACGTGAATGGCCGTTGTATTTTGCGAGACTATATCCAGTGGTTGTAAGTTGCTAATTATTGAAATATTTATATATCTAAAAGTGTAAAGCCCTATTCACACGTCCAAGTTTTTACTTCGAGAACTTGCAACTGCAAATTGCACGCAGAACTTGCATTTCATCATTAGCCAATGAGACACCGGATGCAATAAATTTATTGAACTTGCATGGTTATTCACACGTGTAAACTAAATTCCTAGCTTTGATAATGTTTTTCAAACGAAATTTTGGACAAAATTTGCAAATGCAAGTTGCAGCTGCAACTTCTCGCAGCAATAACTTGCACATGTGCATAGGGCTTTAGGTTCAGCTGAAAACTAAGCTTAACTTACGCTGGAATCTGAGTGCTTCGAAAACTATGCGAGGAAAGTGTATATAAGAAATAGAGCTAAATTAAATTGTAACACTTGTGATATACCCGGAATGTTTCACGCTGATTGTATTCGGTTGGCTGATTTTGGCCGCTCAATCCACACCATCTATTCGTAGTTCAGCCTTAATTTTCTTCTGGATGGTTTAAATATATTGTAACGAGGCTTTCAAACTCTATCGTTCATTTTAGGAAGCTCGCGAATCCGAGTATATTGCACAAATTCTTGGAATACACGAAAGTGGCGTTCGACTTATCACGAGAAATTTTGAAAATGGCACTGGACCGTTTAAAATATTGGACTACTTTGAGTAACTTTGGTTTAATTATTGACAGGTCGCAGTGAACTGGACGTTAAACGTTGATAATATAATTTAAACCTATTGCACTCACAATTAGTGTAGTTTAGTGTTTTTTTTAATTTTTTTCACCCACGCATAGCAACTTTTTCCTAAAATCCGGATGGTGCCCTGCCTGCCAAATAGACTCGGTCCAAATGTAAACAATCTTGAATTGAAATTGTAGGGGCTTTCCAAAATTATGCGGTACCCCGTCCCCCCCACCCAAATATAATTTTCTGCGGATCGGTGTACATAGGTCAGGTTTATAATTTGGCAAATTTGTATCTTCATATCTTACTAAAACCAATGCTGAGTTTATTACTAAACAACTGTCATTAACCAGTACGTACTGTAACCATGGTTCTGATTGACAGAAATTGCGAAAAACTCAAGATTTTAAATTACAAATGATTTCAGATTTTCGGATTTTAAATTTGTCGGTTTGGGCGATGAAGATGATCAGTTGATTTTGCAAACCAACGCGGGATTTGTAATTTGTTTGTATACTGACAAAGCGACGCAAATTAAAGCGCTTTTGGACGAATTCATTTATGGGCCAAGTCAGGTTAGGCAAACGTGGTTGCAGGAAATACTCTTTGGTACAGTTTGTCCACATGTAATATTAGTGTATAGGCTTAAATTTAATCGTACACTTTAGACAACGGATTAAGAAAGGCTAAGGTTTAGGCATAGGTAATGTTCTTAGTATAAATTTCGAGTAAAGTGTACAAGAGCTTGGAAATGTACAAAAGCAAATGTTTAACGTTTTGTTTGCCTTACAGTCAGCAGACAAGGATCTTCGAAAGCAGAAGCTGAAAAGTTAAAAAATCATGATGTTTTATTACTGACAACTATTTTATAACATTTTGAAATTTAAAAATTAATAGGGCGACATGTTAAAACCAATCCTGTTTGCCCAAATACTGGTTCAAAAAATTTCAAAGACTTAGTCTCAATCTCAGCCCCAGTCTTTACTTCTCCGTTCAGGTTCGCATTTATGTATATATCCATTATCCGTTCAAATAAACCGTTGAGCTATTTCGAAACGGCATTTTATTCAGTAGAATTGTGTTCTGCATTTAAATTACTTAAATTTCAGAACATTGACCGTAAAGAACATTTGGAATTATTCTTATTGAACAAATTTGATTTAATCAACCTAAGTTAAAGTATTTGTGCATATATGTTTTCAAAAACCAACAGTTGCTGTTGCTATATTTTCTATAAACGGCATTTTTCTGTTTTAGGGTGGTGGCTATGTGCGCGCAATAGCTGACTATGTTACAAAACAACCAAACTTGTTGAGCTTAAGAAAAGGCGATATAATCCAACTGATGCCTCGACTGCAAGATGACTACGAATCTGGTAAGCCTCTTGGGGTGTAAAGTAGGGAGGTCTGAAATTGTCCCCCACATGGGGCAATATATGGCAAATATGAACCATGAGTTTCTCTCGGTTTTGAATATTTTAGTTGAAAAATAAGTGGAAATTTTGTTTACACAGACTGGTACATCTGAAATTCTTATCGTTCATCGAATTGTTCTGTCCGGGGCTTGCTCAATCCGGTTCAAATGTGTGCTAAATACGCAAAAATCACGAGAAATCAGATTAATTGCTGAAAAATAGGGAAAATCAACAGATAATCGCTCGGCCGCAGGCCGCCCAACTTTCATCTTTGTGACAAGCATTCTTTCAAAACACAGCACACACTGTTGATATAATTCTACATTTTATAATTTTTCGCGTTCAACTCGGTGCAGTTGTTGACACGCATTTCAAAGTTACTAACTCGCTACAGATCCACGTGTTGCTTTGGTCTTCAGTAAATTTTATCTAATAATGTTTTTTCTGTGAACACACTTACTGGTGTATCCACGGGTCTACCCACGTCATGGAATTCCAAGCGGTAATGAAAACCAAAATTCTGTTTTGCTCGTTATACGCACTCTCGTGTACTTTTTCACATTAAGCGCTGCCCCTCGTCAGAAATTACTAGATCTACCACTGGATACTAAACTATTAACAAACCCGTAATCTAAATCAAATGAGGATTAGAGTCTACTTTATCATAGTCGCTGCGAGGTTTTATACTGCAAGTGTTTGTCTTTTTCAAGTGATGCTTTTCAAATTTTTCTTGGTAATTTACTGACGTACAGTTTTTATTGACACAACACGTGTACGGTTCGCTAAAGGTGCAATGTTTTAAATTTTAAAATCGAGTTCATTACGAGTATATATACTTTCATCTTATAAATAAGAATTTAAATGTGATATTTTTCAAAATTAGTGCTGTAACAGCAGTGTCGGACCCGTCATTCTGACGGGAGTCGCGCAAACTGACTAGTGAAAATAGGTGGCGAACGAAACGTGCAAGAAACCAAACGCAATTTGATGGCTATATTTTAATTCAATATTTTGATTTTAATATTTGTTGTTAAGGCGTGCACAGCCTGCGTGCCCGCATGGATTCAGTGGGTGTGATTCAGTTACAATTTAAGGCGAAGCTCTCGTTAAACTGTTTAAACTTTCATTTCATCTCTAGTCCACACACTTGACGGCGTATTGGTTATGCCGGTTACTGCTGCGCGTAGCGGCTCGCAAATTTTACTTCTAAACTAAGAGAACTTGTGTTTGGTGTGCTGTATTTGTACTAGGAATGTGCCGATCAATTAGATTCGGCACTGCAAAAATTGCCGATTCTTTGCCGATTCTTTTTGCACATAACAGTGATTTGGAATGCTATCAATTTCACTTGTTAAGCTTTAAGCGCTGTTAGTGTTTAAGTCTTCGCATTTAAAATAATGTTATGTTGTATCCTAGCTGTTCTTTAGGCATCGTGCATTAAAATTGGGATTGGCATCGTTATCGGCATTGGCATATTTTCAAAATAAAAATCAGCATCGGCGAAAAGATTCTTTTTAAAGTAAATTGGTCCGTATAAAGCTTATTGAACTTAAAAACCCGGCTCTTGTACAATTACGCCGAAATTTAAGGCTAAGAATTAGGCTAATACAAAGGCTTAGTGTTTAGTTGCCTTAGGCCTTACGCCCTTTGTAAGTAAGGCCCCGATGTTGTGTCTGCAGCTGCGTTCTTCACAACGTAAATGCGCTGAGAGCTGTTTCCTGCGAACAACAGCCAATCTCTTCATGAATGACCAATTTTCTAGTCACAGTTTTTCACAACAAATACTTCATATCCCTTCATCATTTGTTTTTCAGTTGTACAACAGTACACGTCAGCTGTATTTTCACCGCTGCTATTACTTGTTATTTTCAAGTGTTATATAGAAATGAGTATTATTTTTCTCGCGACGTTTAGTACTTATACTACCACTGTATCGTACGATTTACAGTTTTTGCAGTAAATTTCGCTGTATGACGCGGTTGTGTTGATCACACAGTTTAGACCAATTTTGAGGTTTATAACTCGTTTCGTTGTGCATACGCGCGCGAAACTCCTTTTTAAACTTTTAGTTCATAGCTGTCATATGGCTGCTAGATTTTGCCGTTTTAATTATGCTTTCGGTGAAATAAGCTGAAGATTGATCTTTATTCATTTCAACTGAACGGTAATATTTGGGTGGAAATTTATAGAAACCGTCCTAGTGTAAAATTAGCTTCGTTGAAGTTGTTTAGCTGTTTCATGTTTTGTTGGGTTTGCCGCGAGTTTAGCCAAATATCTTTTCCTCTGTGTACCGAAAACTTCTCGAGACACCGCTGGTGCCGTAAGAAAACACAAACACTGTGTCAGTCCGCGAAATAAATCACTCCAGCAGCGTTTACACGTTAACCAATGTGTCTGGCAAAAAAGTTACATGCTTCTTCATAATTTTTCATCAACATAACCAGTCACTAGTTGCTGATAGATATGGAGAACGACCGGGTATTTGGATCCGGTTTAACATCTGGCAACAACCGATATCCGATTCGGGTTCCCGGTGTATATACCGTACGAATGCGGAGCATTTATGGTCGTGGTCCCGAAATTCATAAAAATGCTTTTTTCAAGAGAGTATCTTGAATAATTGCTACAAATGCATTTCTGGACAAGTCGAAAAGTTCAAGTTTTGATACGCTGAAGTACAAATGAAAAATTAAACGTAACAGTTAACTCTAGTAAGCATATATTTTGCGCGAATCAATTACTTCAAACAATGCACAGTTTTGATGCTTCATCCGGTCCAGATTCTGATGAGAAAATCACTATCCGGATCCCCTATCCGATAATTGATATCCGGTCGCACCCTTGATAGGTCGTGTCTTCTAAGCATTGGGCTAATAAATTAACTGGTAAGATTCGTAATTTTAGACAATTTTTGTGTATATATATTCGATTTACCCTGATCCTGTGTGTAAAATTTAACTGTTATGCGCAACGAAGAGTACAACTATTGAACTCCGCTAAAACGCTAATTTTCAGGCTGGCTATACGGTAAACTAAATAATGGTTACGGAAATTTTCCGGCGGACTATGTTGAACCAATATCAGTCGAAGAGCTAACGCGACTCAGCGAATTGGGCCCCGTTCGTGGACCGAGTGAACCCGGATTTACGGACGCGAACGGAATTGCTGGCGCAGCCGGCGGAACACGTCTTCCGTACAGTGGTGGCATAGGTGCAACAAGCAGCAATTTGCATCATCGACAAACATCAAATGTTTCCGCATCTGGAGTGAGTCGTCACGCGAGCATGTCTTCTTCGGGTTACTTACCGGTTCCATATTGGTGAAGGGTATTAAATTATTTTTTGTCCGGCCTATGCTGTTATAAAGGCCTGCCCATTGTGAGACAAGAGACTGTGGCACAATGAAACTGGAAGGTTTGGAAAAGGGTATATACAAGAGAGAAATAAAGGATATATGTTCTCTCTGGGTTTGAATTTAGGCTAATGTATAGGCCTAGCTTTAGACTTAGGTTTAAGCTTAGGTTTAGACTATGTGGGCATGCCCTTATAGTTAACATGGACCGTTTGGCTTGTGGTGATGGTTTATGCTTGATCAGAGACTTGGTGTTTTAATGTCTATTTTTGTACTGAAATAAAATTGTATAATAAAGTATTGTGGTCACTCATATTTTGAGTTTAAGGAAATTTAGGTCTATGTAGTTTTGTATCCCAAGTCAGTTTGAGGAATATTTTTTGAACCGAATGCATTTAAACTGCTTAAAGTTTTAAAGAAGCTATTCAATATATAATAACAAGACCTGAATATGCTATACAAGTTCTAAAAAATTTGTGCCTTTGGTGAAACTTGTAATTTTAAAATGTCCAAAAACATTTATTACTTTTACGCTTGGACAATTGTGAAGTTTGAAAAGTAAAAACGGCTCATGTAAAGATTAGAACAGGAATGTTTTTCTGCGAGACTGCAATTGAGTAAGTTTAAGCTTTAGACGAATTTTTTTATGCTTAGGCTTACGCTTAAGCTCATTGTTACGCTTAGGCTCATACTTAACCGGCTTAGCTTATGAATATGCTTATACTAATTTTTATTTTAAACTTTGTCAAAAAGATTTGTTGCACCACATGGGACCCGCTATAATTTTTACTAACCCCGACAAAGTGTAGGTTTAGCTTGTGGTTTTTCTTGTACTAATTGGCACAACCTAATCTGTCATTATAAACTAAAACTACTTCATATTATATTATATAATTGTAACATTTAAGGAAGCTCTCTCTTAACCAATGCAATTAGCTGCAGTGTGCAACCGAAGGTGAAAAATAACCTCGCTTGAGGTGAACAAATTTTGTCGAACCCGGAGCTAAATTTAGAGGGCTGAAAATGATGTTGAACGGTTGTGTTTTATCTCAAGCATTGTCTGCTACAGAGCTACACGGTACCAGCGCGTACCCGCTGATATCCGCGCTAACGCGTGGTACGGGTAAGATAATTTTGGCGTGGGTATATCCGCGGGTAAACAATTTCAAAGCGCAGGTAACAATTTGTGATTCTTTACCCGCCTAAAATTTTCATAAGAAACATGAAACCAGATAATATAGAAAGACTTGAATTTTTAAACAGTTTTACCTTATGAATGAAAAATAGTATATATTACACTCCTGAAACGTGCGGTTAAAAATCGAAAAATACTTGGTGCTTTTTCAAAGGTAGCAACAATATATGGTATTCTATTTACTCACATTCTTCGCGTTCCTATAGAGGTTATATCTTATTTGGCGTGGAATATTATGTTTACAGTTTTCTGAAAGAGGGCTTAAGACAAATTGCGACGAAACCATAAAGAAATGTGTGATTAATACGCTTTTAAGATCTTAACTCCAACGATTTTGTACAGAAAAGAGTTTTGGTTCACTGATCACTCATCGGAAACAACCTAGATTTAACAATGATAGGTGTAATGTGCAAAATTGTCCTGTTATATTTTTTGCTTTAATGATTTGTTTTGAATATTACTGGTAGACTTTTTGTAACCTAAATCGAGCGAGTCTTATCTATGTACTGTAAAATTGTACAATTGTATTGAACGCAGAAGAAAAAACAAAAGCAGGTGAGGTCGGTAACAGTAAAGAAATTTTGCGCGGGTATAGACGAGTAACCAGCAAAGGAATTTTGCGCGGGTATACCCGCGGGTAAGAAAGTGAGATTTCTGTGGGTAAAGCGCAACGCGGGTAAACAAATCTTTACCCACTTACACCTCTGGTCTGCTATCCAGAAACCGGAAGTTCAGGTGATTTTGGAACTGAAATGTTCCTATTTCTATACAAGCTGTCAGTCTGTGAGTTTGTGTTTAATAAAGCATCCTTTTTGAGAAATCTTGGTAAGTCATTCAAAATTGCAACAAATTTACAAGCAACTCAGAGCCTGGCACAACACTTATAGAAATATGAAAAAAGTTACTTTCCAAATAACCTGAACGTTCGGCAAACATTCTACGAAAGCCGGACATCCGGTAGTACTCTGGGCAGCAGACAATGCTTGAGATAATAGATCTCGTCTTTTTTACTCTAAAAATTTGCGTTTATTCTGTGAAACAAAACAGTACACACAAAGTTGCAATTTTTGCTGCCATTTTGCTGTTTTTTTGCATCATTTGTAATATTCATAACGTATAGTACACAGTCACTATGAATGACCTCGTAATTTGCTTTGGTGAGTATCGCAACGTGGGCACTTATTTTCGTGTGAGTTTGTACCCACATATATTTATTTGCTGCATCGCAACGGATAGTGTTTCTTTCAGAACGACTTTCTTATATACTATGCAGAGAATTTATCTTAAGCTAGTGGTATAATTTGGCCCATGTATAGAACAGGGCCGGAAAGCATATTCCTAAGCCTAAGCCTAAGCCTAAAGCCTAAGCCCAAGACTAAGCGTATGGACGAGCCTATTCCTAAGCCTAAGCCTAAGCCTAAGCCTAAGCAAAAAAATTAGTCTAAAGCTTAAACTGACTATATTTAGCCTCTCCGGAAAACGACCCGGCCCTGTTCCATACATGGCCCATAATTTTATAGAATATGGCAGTTGTAGCGTAAAAATGTCTAAATCTAAGCTCGGTTAAGTTTACCGTAACCTAAAAGCCACAAGCGAAGTAAAGCTGAACGCTTTCGCATTCAATTGATAAATTGTCAGCTTTGAACTAGTGCTGAGTTTTAAATGGGGCCGGAAACACACCGCCGGTTGCACCATGACTTGCAAAGCAGCACGGCAACCAAACCGGTTAGGACTCGAAAACGGATATGCTTATGCTGTGCTTAACGCCTCCCATACCCCTTAATTAGGGATCTATGGTGTCCCGAATTAGTGAAGGATGGTAATATGAATGAAGTCCTTGTTTTAAATACCAATCAATAGTAGTCTGTATCCCTAACTAGAGTCGGTTAGTGGATTGAGACCATTAGTCCAAATTAGAGCCCATAAAAGAGACCAAGGGGGAAAATGGTCTAGGCTGTTCAAATATGTAACAGACACTCAGGCAACCCGCAGAAACTGCATTAAATCAAGAGAAAAACATTAACGGACATGTCAATCAGCAAAATGCTTCGAAGCAAGCATGCTCTGTTCAAAAGAAAAATTACAATAAAGAAATGCGTTGGATTGAAATAAGACGGCAGAATTACAAATAATATATAGTCCGTAGCCAAACAACCGTAAGTACCATCTAGAGGGGCATCGTAAATATCAGTCATTCTATTATTCAGGACACTGCAGTAAGGTATATATGCCCATCACATTCAAGGGGTCCATTGTGAAATTTTAACTGACGAAATATTATCAAGCTTCAAGTGAAACTTTAAACTTGCCTTTAAATGCTAATATTGGGTGTGTCTTTGCTGGCGAGAATAATTTTGAAGTATTAATTTCGACATTTCTTGGATTGTGGAGTTTTCACATCAACCAGTGGCGGATCCAGGATCTCAAAATTGGGGGGGGGGGGGGTAAAATTTCACAGGTAATAAACTTACTTTTGACCCATACAAAAACCACGAACTATTGTCACAAAAGGGGGCCGCGGCCGGGGTGGCCCTCCCCATCGATCCGCCATTGACATCAACCTTAATTGGAGATCATCACACAGTTGTCAAACCGCTGGCACATATCTTGATTTAGTGTCCGTTTTCCCGTACACTACAAACCAACCTCGAATATACTTTTATATGGCGATCGACTGAGCTTTAGTTCATTCCCACAGTTTCAAAAATATACACAGCAAAAGAAAAAAAAACATTTTTTTAAATTTTATATAAGGTCAATTTTAACTTTTGATGAGTATAAAACTTTTCCTCTTGCGTCACTACACACCATTTATCTTAATTATAGACAAATGTATATAAAGGAATACTGATGTAAAGGCAAACGAATTCTCATTGAGCACATGAGCAATATTATTGAAATCGTCCAATGATTTTTTTGTGTTGTATATTTTTTGAAAGTGAAACTTGTCAGTGAAATAGTTTCCATTTTTAATTGGGTTGCGCATTTAAAACTGGGGTTTTATTTTATTGTTTTCTCTCGTTGATTTATAACTGGGCCGGACCGTTTTCCGCAGGGGCTATAATAGAGTCAGTTTAAGGTTAAGGTTGATTTTTTTGCTTAGGCTTAGGCTTACGCTTAGGTTTAGGAATATATTCATCCATACGCTAAGGCTTAGGCTTACACTTAGGCTTTGGAGTATGCTTATACTACTGTTCCGGCCATGTTCTATACATGGGCCCACATTTCTAACAGTAGCAGGTTTTCGCTTTGACTCTATGCTGTGTTTTGAGCTGATTGTATTTTTAACGATTGTATTAAGTAGTCAGAGTAGGGTCCAAGATTTACTGAACTTCGCTCATATAAACGTTAAGGTCCAAGTATATTAACTGTAATGGTATTTGAAACAAAGCAGTTTATATGAACGCGTCTTAACCGTGAAATTAGTGTGTTTTCCGTAAAATATCCATCCCGATCTGTGTTGGTGTTTTTAATAACATTAATGAATGCTCTGTGATCTTAAACGTACTAACGATGCTGTGCTAGAGTAATCATCGTCTGTCCGGAACTTTGTCAAATTATCAGTGTGAACTTGATAAAGTTTTGGATAGCAAGGATATTCTAAGACGTGTTGTTATTTTAGTAAAATTATCAGATTTAATTGTCTTTGTTATATATTCAGTTAGTATTCGGCATTACTGTCATGGGCCTATTCATCGATTATATATAGGTTAGCTTTATGACGTTTAACAATCAAACGTTCTTAGATACTCCTAGTCCAAGACGACCCAACTTAGCAATTAATTTCATACCTGAAGTTCTTAGGAATTGGGACAAGTCAAAAACAAAGCGCCATTTCGAACGCTTTTCGTGTTTAAAACTATATCTTTCAAACGGTTTTTGTGTGCGGAAACACTTTCAAATGAATCTATTGTGTATCAAATTATGATGTAAACGTTTCTAGTGCTTAGCGAATTATATTCGCAGCGTTGAATGAGCTGAAACGAAGTAGACCAAAAGAATAAAACATTTCGTGCTAAGGGACACATAGTCAAGCCTCTGATTTATGAACCATTGTGACGTTCAAATTTGTGTGAATTTTTGACCGAAAATCCTGCCTCAACAACCAGTTTCTAATTCAGGTCGTATAAGTATATATAGTTTATTACATTTCAGCGCAACAGCGATCTAACAACAACGGTCACAGGGTTTGGAACAACGTCCCAACTAGCTGCTACCGGTAGTACAGCTACTCACGGTATAGAACGATCCAGCGGAATGAATGGAACTAATTCTGTTGGAACCATTGGTGTTGGCAACGCAAATGGAAAACAAACAATGATGGAGTTTGCAATGCTGTATTTCAGGCAACCCAATCCTACGAAGTAATTTTCGAAAGAAATAGACTTAACCAATAAACTAGCCAGAAATGCGGGAGCTGAACCGTAAATTGTTGTTGGGGGGCATATATGCGGACGTAAAATATATGGTGGCGGAAACAAACCTAACGAACGAAGTGAACGAGAAACAAAATGGTGGCATTAAGTAATTTGTAAGGTGTAGATCTTGCGGTTTTTTATATATTCTTCAATGTTTTGGCTTGATTTTTTCATCTCAGAAATGGGAACCATTTTTCTGCTTCTATGTCGTTTAAACAGCCTTTTTAACAGAGAAGGCATAAAGTTATGTACCTTTTTTCACAAACTGCTCTAGTTTCTAATTGATATGTTTAGACAACGTTTCAAATCGTGCGGTACATATTCATAACTTGAGAAAACTTCGGTAATTAATTTACCAAACCAAGCAAATTTGTCATGGTTGCAATGTATGAATCAGCAAAGCGATCCGTTTTCAGGATCGATAACTTGAAATCTGACAGTAAGAAGAAAAACGGTGCGAAACCGAACGGCAAGAAAACAGGTAAGTGTGAAATGAAATAATATTCAGAAATTCTATGAAAACTCAAAAATAAGCCCAGAAAATCATTCAAGTTTGCATTTAAATGAGTGATTCACTTCTTTCATTTGCTTAAAGCTTATCGTCAAATATCATTCGTAAACAATTCTAGAAATAAAATCCAAGAAACTTTCTAAATTCGACAAAGTTGTTGCTGCAAAAGTTGCATTGCACACTTTGCTTTCATGTTTTTGCATACATGCCAGTAGTGTCCGTACTTGTTATAGATCGTGAGTGGACTTGGAAAGAAATCGCAGATCTTGTCAAATATTCAAAGGTAATTTTGTTTCAATTTATTAACGCAAGAGTGCGCAACGTACGTTGGGTGCATTCTTCTGTACACAGAATGTACCCAGTAGCATACTCTTGTCAATATCGACTCTTGGTTAAAGCTTGCTGCGTTGCAGTCATGTTCGGTTTTCATTTTTTGAAAGCCAACGTAAGCATTTATGACTTTGCTTGGATTTTTTTTCTGCCCATGTGTACACATTGTCGAGTCGATGAAATTTCGGATTACAAGTTGTCGGCGAACGATTTGTCGTGATACCGTATAGTTTCAGACTGTCATTCCGCATGCACTGCTCAAACTTGAAAATCCAGAATACAATAGACTTGCACCGGAATGTTTTGCACGTAAGTTATTTGAAGTAGCAATTATGAATTATTAGCGTGAAAAAAACTAACTAGTAGGTAACCCTAAGAATGCGTGTTTTTTACCGTGGAGCGGTTGGTACGAAAAAGTACTATCGATTATCAGAATAATTCATACTCCTTCCTGTATGTTAAAGTATGGGTATGCAGCAGTGTTAACATTTTGCCGAAATACGTGGTCAAAGTTAACTTCAGTGATGTAATCTTTTGTGTGACTTTGATATTTCAGTTCAATTTGAAAACCGCAGTCCGTTGACTTGAAATATTTAAAAAATGCCTGCCCTTATATGCTTTCACTCGTTAACTTAAACCTAAAGCCTAAGTTTTGCCAGAAACTGAAAATTTCGACAGCTTTAATGGAAAATTATACACATAATCCTAAAATAGTCTATTATATTCAGTTTTTATATTAACAGTTTTTTCACTTTTTAGACATCTTACAGTATATGCTGGACATGCCGTTGAAAAAAGGTCAAACAGTTTACGATTGCATCTATGAAATTTTGACTGTAAGTTGGCACAGTTAAAGAAGTATTTCAATACGAAAATCGAAATGAAAAGCTTACCAGGTGGTTGACGACCATAGTTATGATTTTGAAAACGCTAATCGCTGCTGTTTTCTTATTCAGATATCTTTGCCAGAACATTTTGCATATATTATGACGGTGGAAATAGTGCATTGCAGTTGTAAACTAATCACTCAATCTATTTTCAGGTATGCAATAAACATCCGCCTTTGCGTGACGAAGTATACTGTCAAATTATGAAACAAACGACGAATAATAAAAGCACGAATCAGTATGTGTTTACTTAGATTTACTTTATTAATTTTAGTTGGTTAAAGGTTAATTTTCGGATAAATAATCAGCACAATTATATTTCTCATATTTAGGGTCTTACAATGGTCCAAAGTGGCTAAATTTGGCCACAATCAATATTTTGTGATGTATATTTACTTCAGAATATGGTAATTTTATACTGTACGTTAATGAAATTCTCGGTACGGCTGGAATCGGTTAACAACCGTTTTGCGTGTCATTGTATGGCTGAAAATTTTTTACCATTTACAAGTTCGCAATTGATGATAGTATTAATATACTCAATTCAATAGACCCCGAGTCACTCACCAAGTGTTTACCCTTGGGTTCCTCTCAATTCTGTTGGATAAGTATGGGCGGACGTGTCAACTAAATTTTTTTATTATCATTGAGATGTGCGACTTTTGATTTGCTTCCTGTGATCCTGGCTGAAAGGTTCTTGTATTAAACTCAAAATAAATTCACTATTTTGCATTTTACAGGGAAAGCGCCGTTCGTGGATGGCGTTTATTCTCAATTTTTACCGCATATTTCGACTGCTCGGATGTGTTGAAACCATATTTGCTCAAGTATCTCAGCGATGCAGCAAACGATACACGCCGTGCTTATCATGGTAAGTTTTGGAAAAATATTCCCGTGAAGTTGTTGGGTAGGCACTCGAAGTGCATGATAGAGGGCCATACAAAACTTTTGACCTTATTGCAGTAGTTGCCTCATTTACAGTTTTCGAAATTTTCAAATTGTCGCGCAACTTAGGGTTGAGCTGTGGATCGCTGGAAAACGGTAGGAGTGCCAAATTTTTCAACTAACGCGCCACATACGTATTTTAGAGAACGTTTCATCTCAGTAGTATTAAATATAGTTGTTGAAAATATATAACATGATCGCTCGTCAAAAGAATTTGTACATATGGATTCATTGACCAATTTTGTAAGTGTGAAAAGTCTGCATTTATGGCACTCAACTAGTGTTTATAGTTTGAGATTGCACACGTGATGTAAAAGCGTTTGTATTGAAATCCCCGTTTAACAAAGTGGCACGTATGTGCAACAACGGCCACTAGTTTCTGTAAAGGGAAGAGTACAACAAAAACTCGATTGCTTTTAATTTCACATTTGGAAAAACGTTTGTTTTAATTTTGAATGAGAGCGCCAACATTTCGCTCGCAGCTAAAATTATGTTTACAAAGGCGCTTGTACACTTTTCGCTCACAAGCTTAAGCAGCCTAATCTTAAGATTAATCCTAAACCTAGGTTATGATCAAATCAGAAAATTTCGAACCACTGTAATGTGGAATGTGTACTGTGTACCAAAACTGTTCAGCAATAGAAGAAATCTCGCGAGCATATATTTATATTTATAAGGAACCGCTGCTGTCTGTTTACAAAATATGAAGAAAACGTTTCAATTCGGTGGTCGAAAGTATTTGCTAGGCGCCACAGAAATTGATGCATTGACGGTAAATAGCTTCAAATCAAGCAACGTGTTTGATTTTCTTGTAACCTATACTAAAAAGTTCAGTGTTTTTCTTGTATAGTTTGTTTTTGATGCACTTAAATATCCGTTGAGTATGCAGCACCTATTGTCAATTACTTAGTAAGTCGTCAAACAACTATTTGCGTCAGCTGATGATCTTATATTCCGCACAGTGGCGGTGTAGATTTAGTGCTAACTTTACACTGTAAATTCCAAAGTGTTAATTAACTCAGACGGAAAGTTAATTATTTCTGAGTTAATAACAGAACACTTTAACTCACTCTGAGTTGACTTGATTCTCTTTGTGAGTTGAGTTGACTCTGGGTGAGTTGATTAATTAACTCAGAATGAATTGAATCAACTCAAAATTCTGAGTTAATTAATCAACTCACCCAGAGTCGAGTTGAGTTGACTCTGGGTGAGTTGATTAATTAACTCAGAATGAATTGAATCAACTCAAAATTCTGAGTTCTGATAGTCCTAACTCAGATTGAGTGATTCAACTCATTCTGAGTTAAAATCAACTCACTAAAATTTACAGTGTACCAAATTTCAGAGCGCACACTGTGCGTGTTTGGATTATAATTCGAGGGCCATAATTTTTTAACCGTTGGTCATGCTGTAGCCCGTAAAAATGGTAGCGTTGGACTCAGCTCGTCGAGTTCTATGGGATAGGCTGGCTACTTTTCGTTTAGTTGCCAGGGGTTAAACATTCCGCACCTTGCGCCGTTGTTATAACATTATATATAAGCATTTGCTGATATTGATGTAACGTTTTCGTCGCTTTACAGCATGGAAAGAATCTCAAACGCCAAATTTATCATTTGCCTGGCGGAACAAAGAAAGTCATTAATACCAAAACAGTAACTGTAAGTTGTTTTCAGCGCAAGTATTAATAGACATGGTTAATCATATCGTACGTTGCTATGAATAAATCTTGTGTTTGGTTAAATAGTTCAAGTTTGGCTATTTGGGCTAAGTTTATGTCCAAGTTTTGGTGATGCCTATGAGTTTGCTATGTCATCAGCGATCCGCCATATCAGATTGCAATCACTGAAATTAATTTTGTTTCGTAGCATTCGCCTTTACTGTGACTTTCAAATGAATTAGTTTGTCAGGACCGTATTCAAGAAGGGATAAGAGGAATTTATTTCCTCTCAAAAATTATGAAGACACAGGCAAAAACTTTTTAACAGCCGTTAGGATAACATTGCTGATTTTACTGATCAGTGAAATCGTCTCGGTCGAACGAAAATTTTTTTACATGAGATTGTCTCGTCCCGAAATGACATCCTGCCTGCGCCCTTAGAGTTATTATTTTTCAATAATTTTATCAAAATCTCTATTCTCAATTATTGTATACCACCATTTGTCTACCACTATTGATTACCACTGCACCATGCTTGTGCAGTTTTGTCCATTTAATAATGGCTTTATTCTGAATCAATTAACCTTAATTTTGGCTTATTGTTGTTTTAGGTTGTTGAAGAAGTTGTCCAAGAATTGTGCAACGAACTAAACGTTAGATCGCTGCTCGAACAACAAGAATTTAGTCTTATATACGTTGATGAGTCTGGTAAGTGTTTTTCTTCTTTCAAATTAATCTTAAAGATAACATTATTTAAATTGTTTTCTAAATCCCTTGTTCTGGTTTAATTTTGGGAAAAAGTTGCCAAAAATTGTGTTTTCTACAATTGCTTAAGCAACTCCAAACATAATTATGACAACGCACCGCTGATTATTTCAACTAGCTCCTTTCACTTGGCAATTTACTTGTCAGAATCCACAACAGAATGTCAATCCAGACTAGACAATGACTAAGCAGACACCCACCAAGCGAAACGAATACACGAGCTCTGCCCATGATTGGCTTTATCATAGTTTCTGTTTACCGTAATGGATTTTACAGAAAACCTAATGAAATTATTATCAAACGATGAATATATTCTCGACATCACAACAGAACTAGAAAATCAACGGCGTGAATTTTTCCTACTTATAAAACGTACAGTTTGGATACATCCACTCCGACTGGACAATGATTTGTACATTGATGTAATGTACTATCAGGTATTGGTTAAACCAAAAGTGCATGATACCCTTTAACAAGAGTATGCAACAAGGTACATTCTATGTAGAAAAAAATGTACCCAGCGCGCGTTGCATTTTTGGATTACCCCCCGTATTTGTGGGGGTGGGTCAAAATCTCCATCGATGTTGAAATTCATGTGCTATTGTATACACTAAAATGTGGTCCGATTATATTTTCGGTGTTGGCTGGCGGATACACGTGTAAAATGAACGTAAAATTGACCCCCCCTTCAAAATGAGGGGGGTTGGCCAAAAACGCAACGCGTCCCGGTACATTCTTTAATACACAGAATGTACCCAGTTGCACACTCTTGTTAGAGTGATCATCCACTCTTGGTTAAACCAGGAATAAATAATCGCTATTTAACAATACTGTGCAGCTGGGTGTATTCTTGTTAGAAAAGAATGTACCTGGCAAGCGTCGCGTTTTTGCCGTACCTCCTTTAATTTAGAAGGGGCACAACCGATGCGAACCATGTCATTTTATGTTTGCTGCCGCTTATAGTTACATTTAGGGGGGCACATGTGATAGCGACCCCCTTTAAATAAGGGGGTCGGCCAAAAACGCAACGCCCGGTGGTACATTTTGTACCAACCAAATTTCGGTAGTTGCACACTCTTGTGTGAGTGATCATCCACTCTTGGTTTAAACCAAGAGCCGATTATGACCCTTTGTTTAAGAGTGTGCAACTGGGCACATTCTGTGTAGAAAAGAATGTACCCAGCGCACGTTGCGTTTTTGTACCATGCAGTACCCCAAGAATTGCACGCTCTTGTATCGTGCACCCTTGGTTACACCAAGAATGCGTGATACAGTGTTTACAACTTCTTTTCTACACACAATGTCCCAATTGCACACTCTTGTTAGCATGCGTCATCCACTCTTGGTTTACACCAAGAGTTGATAACGACTTTAAGCAAGAGTACACAATTTACAGAAAAGTTTGTGCTGCCAAATGTATGTTTCGACAGGCGTTACGTTTTGGCCGTACCCCTTTTATTCAGGGGGATAAATGTTATAGAATATAGAGAGTATAATCGGGCAATGAATACAGTGTAATTCGTAATACAGAACGGAATGTGCGAACATACCCTCTCCCCCAGAATTGATCAGGGGACACACTCTTGTCATAGAGTGATCATTCACACGTATATTTTAAATTAACCGTTTCCGACGTTCTATAAGAAACCCGTATACTGAAGTATACAAAAAACATGCTGTTTATTTTTGTTTCTTTTCGGTTTTATCTTACATGGTTTAAAAAGTAATTTACTATTCAGGCCCGGTCTCGTGTTATGGATCAGTTCTGTTATTTTTATATGAACCGACCGGCCGGCCCAGCACTAACCATATAGAAAACAATGAATTTTTTAAAAAAATCTCAAATTGGGCATAGAATGAGCACGGGAGGTCGTGAGAAACTCAAATATGCAAAAAAAATTTAAATTCAAGGATTTTTGGGTAAACGCAGGCTGGAGGAGGATAAAGGAAACGACGCTATAAACTTTATTCTAATAATGTCAGACCTATTCTTATACAAACCGCAAACAAGTGACTTTTCAATTAATTCGAATTGTTTTAAAAACTTGAATTCTTTTACTAATTTTTTGTATTTTTAGATTGTTCCGGATTATTTAGAAGGCCTTCTTGTAATAATGAAATTTCCCGATTCGATCAGTGCCAGCATTATGGTATGCAAAGCTTTATGTATTCTAAATTTTTTCCAGTGTTCAAAATTGCAAGCGTTCAACCTGATAATTAAAGCATTTGTGATTCTATATTTCAAATTTAATGTGCAAAATTTTGGAAACTTCAACGCATTAAATTGCACGACTGATGTTATGCCCCTTGTATTGAGCGTTATTGTGCCGCTATAGTGTTTGAATTCATTGATGCTGTCTGGCATCTTATTGCACTTTTCGGTAATGTCCGACGGGAACTGCCGTGCAACGGTGGTATGGTCCCGTTCGGCTTCACGACAAGTATATAGCGTCATCCTTGTCTAAGCAAAAAATATCGTCTAGAATCGAAGCCTGATCCACAAGAAAACGGGACGGCACTAAAAGTAGCATGGGCCAACCTTGTGATAGTAACTTTTAATTGCAGGATGACATTGCTCTACTTGGTGCGCTACTGTACCGTGCGGACGATGCCAATGATACGGATGTTGTCACAGAGTAAGAATATTTTGAATATAACATTAGCATGTTTCGATTCAAGATTGTCAATTCAGTAGGCAGTTTGCGTGAAGTGTTAAAACGTTCTCGTAGTTTTTGTATCTGTAAATTATATCTCCTGGCCTTTAGCAAGCACGCATTCGATTCGAAAAAAAAACATTTCTTAATTAGAAAACTTAACCCTGATCTCGGTATGTTGCTAAATGTTATTAAATTGAAACGTTAACAATTCGCTTAATATACAGATAACCAGATCTAAAACGAAATTTAAATTGTTCGAAAACAATTTTTGAAATACCGACCGAGGCTTCAATGAACCATGCATGAATTTTAAATGAATTCCACTTTTAGGCGCACAGTGCTAAATTATCTGCCTAGAATAATTCAAAATATACGTACTGTAACGCCGGAACAGTGGGTTGATCGCATTAACGCAAAAGTTCAAACGTTTCCGCTTGATATAACTCCAGTTGAAGCACGTGCCAAATTTTTAGGTATAATTTTAATTTATTATTTCATCGTTCTACTTTTTTTAAATATGTGCGCCAGCATAAGTTGCTCAGCAATCAGGTTACTACATTAATGTCCAATGAAAATAATATCCGATGCATAATGTCAACTATGTATACTTTTGCTAACGGTTAATTCTTCAATAACTTTTGTAGTCATTGGTTATATGCATGCGAATAATTTAAATTTAATTGAAAACAACTGTAGGGTTGCGTAATATTTGTCGTACAGCGTCGTTCGTCACTGTCCATTACCGTCCGTCACCGCCAGGCGTCGTTCGCCACCGTGCGGTATTCGTACGCGAATTATTCACGTACAATACCGTATGATAACGTACGACGTCACACGGTCGACGGACGTCTTCGGACGGCATTAAAATGATTAAAAGTTTAGGGCAACCCTAAAAACCAGATTAATGAAATGAGATTTAGCAACTTCAAATTCTTTTCAGAAGTCTTACAATCGTGGCCGTTATTTGGATCGACGTTCTTTTATATGAAAGTAGGTGATCGTGTCTTATTTTGTTTTTAGTATCGTCGAAAAATTGTTTAAAAAACAAGCGCAACTTTTAAATTTCAATGCTAAACCTAAGGTTTGATCACTCATTGAAACGCCTTACTATTTTCAACTTTCGTTATTGGTAATAATATTGCAATAGATG
Source organism: Enoplolaimus lenunculus (assembly GCA_030248215.1). NCBI lineage: Eukaryota > Metazoa > Nematoda > Enoplea > Enoplida > Thoracostomopsidae > Enoplolaimus > Enoplolaimus lenunculus. The sequence continues at coordinate 133,224 of JASANG010000937.1, read as the reverse complement.
TGTTTTTCGGTAAAACAGAACACATTCTGAGTGGATATTTTATTTTGTAAACTTGTTGGGGCTTTTAATATGAAAAAAATTAAAATTAAGTTCAACCAAAAATAAAAAAATTTAACTTTAGTCGTAAAAAAATACGATACATACGTTATACATCAATGGGTTATACCAAGAGTCGATGATAGGAGTGTGCAACTTTCAAAAATACGCGTGGCATATAAAGTACCACCGCGCGTTGCGTTTTTCCCATACCCCCTCCCCTTATTTAGACCGGTCGGCTGCACACAGAACTCAGCTAAACTTAAATCTAGAAATAAGACACTTTTTGCACTGTGTATCACAACAGTATTTGCCTGCTTTCAAGGTTTCAACCCCCCCCCCCCCGTAAATGAGGGAGTAGGAAAAATGCAATGCGTGCGTACGTTCTTTTGTACACAGAATTTACACAGTTGCACACTCTTGTTGAAAGCATTATCCACTCATGGTTATACCATGAATGAAAATTATTCAAAATAATTCTGTTCGCAGTACCATTATCTTCAAAAATTAATTTCAATTCAGTGTTAAATACCATCAGACAGAACATAGTCGGGCTCGTAGCCAAGGGGAGCAGGGAGGGCTCAGCCACCCCCCCCTGGAAGAATTTTGCCCCCTCTCAAAGGTCCTCTGCAGTAATATTGCTCTTATCAGCGTGTATTTATGCAAGACTAAACAGAAAACCCAATTTTTATTGTTTCAGAGTGTTTCTGATTCAAGAATTGTTGGCGACTGCATGCTTGCGATCAACCGACATGGAGTTCAATTTTTGCACACAATGACTCATGTGAGTGAAGGTTCACTTCAACGTTGAGAGTTTAGAAGTATTCTAAAGTTAAAAATCAACGTTAAGTTTAAATGAGTCATTAGGAATATTTATATTGCACAAAAACTTGCATGCATCAGCTTAGTTTTTACAAATGAAGTAAAATGCACCCTTATGTTTTAATTTGAAATTCGTTTTCGTCGTTAAGCTGCTTGGAAACAATTAAGCGAGTAAGGTGCATTGGTTCAATGATATCTTCGCACTACAGTGTGGCGGGTATCAAATATTTATATCAAGGTATCCGGCTTTACAACTTTTACGCTTTTTTCGGCCCATGCTACTTTAAGGAACGTCCAGGTTTCTGGTGGATCTATAAAAGAGTAGGTTTAGATTCTAGATTACATATTTTTGTTTAGGCTTAGGCTTAGGCTTAGGAACTCATTTTTGCACAGCTTAGGGTTAAGCATAGGCTTAGGAATACGCTTAATCTACTGTTACGCCCCTTAAACTAACATTGGCCCTTTTTCTATTCAAAACCAGCTATTACGTGCTCGAAAGTATAGTTGTTTTGATTTCATTTCTAGATTAATTTAAATAGACGATTCCTTGAATTTTTCAAATTTCGCACTTGTTTCAATGTATTTTGGAATATTTAATGTATTTCAGGAGAATTTGATGGAATTTCGATTGTCTGAAATCCTGTCGACGCATAACGTCGCTGCAGCTCCGCCCGTAGGATCTTCGGTTCCTGCGATTCCAGTTAATTTACTGGATTTCAAAGTAGGGAACATGGTACAACAGCGTATCATAACGCTGCAAACTGACCAAGTAAGAGAGTAAAGTTTTGTTTTTCAAGCTGTGTACACTTCTACTTTGGATACCTACTGGTCGATTGGCAAAAGTTCTTCGATGTGAATTGTGAGCATGTCTTTAAGTTAGTAAGGGCAATGCTTTGAAATAACACAATGTGAGTCAGGGCCAAAATTGCTGGGTGTGCAAGTGCGGGACATGTTCGGGTCAAAAAATTTTCTGACTGGGTAAAATAACTTTGTTATAAAATTTTTTCATGTCCCGTTAAGGAAATCTTACTGCTTTGCCGTATTGCTAACAATTCACGGTTGTTGGGCGACTAAAATATCAAGAATCGGTTCATGATTTCAAAAAAATTCAGGTTAAACATAAACGTTTACAGTACGAATTCAGTATGTTCACTATTGGAAAGTCAGAGCACAGATTGTTAATATCTATATTATTAAAGCTGGAACTGCCCACATGTGCATTTTCGGCAACGTTCCAGTTGATTTTTATATACGTGAGTGGCATGCAATTTTGTAAGATGTCGTTGTTGCAAATGCAGCAACCATTTTCTCTAGAAGATTTTAAGCCGCTATAATTGAAGCAGAACTTACCTTTTCTATAGAGTAGTTAGACAGGGCCGGAACAGCCACTCCCGTACCCCCATTTGGGGGCCCTACTCTAAAGAGGGGCACCCACCCTAACAAGATTTTGAACAAAAATTTTGAAAAATATTTTAATCGTCATATCGACCGCGGAAGTTTGGGGGCTTCCACTCTAACCTGCTCCGGCACTGTAGTTAGGAAATCCGAACTGTTGTCTGCCTGTTCATAAGTCTTTCGTTATTTCAGGGACCTGAAATTTCACGTCTGCTTGGCCAATACATTTACGTCGATTCGCAAAACCGTGGTTTCCTCAATAATGAAACTATTGCAGGCAATGCTGGATTTGTTCCTCGTACTTAATAATATATATAGTTGGTTCGGTTATCAACCTGTGTAGATAAACTTGACAGGCTTCTATAGAGAAGATTGCTTGCTGAATGTTGAAATAGTATATAAACAACAGAAATGCTAAGACAAATTATGCTTCGATGGGCTCAGGGGTTAAACCAACCCTGTGACACATTTTTGTCCAACTGTTTCTAGGATCTTTTTCAGTTGGTGACACAGTAAACCTCTTTTGAAATTCTATTGAACCTGATATCCTTTCGGAAATCGCTGTGCTCATGATGGTTTATGTTAGTTTCATGTGAAAAATGTTACAAGTTGTTTATCTCATCTTTCACAACTTTTTTTGTAATTTTGAATGATATTTAACGTTGAGTTGCGTTAAATCGAAACTGCAAATTGTAGCGTTTCTCTGATGTTTATATTTCTGTGTACTCATTAGTATGACAAACAGTCAACTATATATATTTGAACAAGAGTATGCAACTGAATGCGTTCTGTGTAGAGAAAAACGTGCCCGGCTCGTGTTGCGATTTGCCATACCGCTTTCATTCATGGGCGGATTGATACCATGAAAGTAAGAAAAACTTTCAAAATATGCGTTAAAAGTAAAACGAAACTCCGTTGATGTCTTGATTTAATTTTTTGTCCATTTATGCTTTTAGGTGTGCTTATGTTAGCTAGGTAACAGACGGACCAAACGCAACGCGCGTCGGTACATTTTATGCCACGGATATTTTCGAAAGTTGAGCCCTTTTGAAAAAGACGCCACATCATCTGTAATTATCATATTGTGCAAAATTTTTGCATAGTGCAGAATGAAAGCCAACGCTGAAGTGCAAGTCTAAAGGCGTTACGCAGACAAGAAAGTATAATGTTTCCAGCTATTGGTACCCTTATTAACATAGCATAAAACTATGAAACATTTTGAAACTGGTTACTATTATTAATAAAATTTTTACGAATTGTTTGTGCAATATACTCATTTATTTTATTAAGTAAATTTAACGCAGTTTTTTTTGCATTTAGTAACATGAAATACGGTGTGTTTCACTATGATCTTAGCGTTTTCAAACTTAAATTAACTAGTCTTGGTAGTTTGGGTTGGGCATCTTTTAAGTATCTAACTTCCACCAAAATGTCGACTTTAAAACTGAACATCAGAAAAATTTTCACTCACATTCAGAAATTATAACAGAAGTGTCGATTTTAAACGAACATTAAACTGTCAGTCAGAAAAGAGCGATGTTGTAGCTGCATGAAAGTCAGAAGCTTTGCGCAATATTTTCGGCCAATGTTGCTTTGAGCGGTGTAACAGTAAGTACTACAAGCATATTAGGTTCCATGTGTATACATCGATCAGGGGCGGACAGTTTTTCCGCGGGACTGCAATAAAGAGCTTGAACTTCGAACTAATTTTTTGCTTAGGCTTAGGAATATGCTTGTAAGTACTATTTTTACGGCCCTGTCTTGTTTATTGGCTCATATTCCTATGCCTAAGCCTGAGTTTCGCCGAAAATTAGTCTACAGCTTTATTTCGGGCAATAACTTAATCGCTTCTCGCCTGATCCGGAGGGCGAAATTTACTTAAGAACTAAGGCTGATTTTTACGTTAGTGGTTAAATTAAGTTCCGTCTCTGCAACTCTCAAAATGAGCTATCTTTTCCTCTTCAACTATAACTCGCACAGTTGAATGAGACGCATGTCTACGGGAAATTCTAGTGAAAAACTGTAGCCATGACAGATGATTTTAGCAACAAAAAATCAACCAATATGAACAAATTGTAAATCTTCTGTTTCAGCCGGGCAAACATCTTTATAAACTGGTCAAGTGTTGCAAAACTGGCTCAACTTTTTTCGTGCTCTTCTCAATCGCAAAAAAAGATCGTTGGTTTGTGATGCAAAACATAATGCGCCTGTGGTGGCTGTTGTTGTATATATTTCTGTCAGGGGCGTAGCCAAGCTTTCATGTCAGAAAGACAAGCACGTATTAATTGCATCTGTGGATCCTAAATTCAAATAGTTAATCTTGTAGAAGTGTATTTTTATTGTTTTCTATGAAAACTTCAGGGATTGATATATTTCGCTATTTCCCCTTCACGAAGGCCTGTAATTTCTATATACATACATATATATTTTGCTCATTATGCACTGATGTATCTCAGTTTTAAACGAGGTCATTAATTTGTATCTGGGGTATTTTTATTCGTTTTTTGTTTTTGGTGGCATAAGCTCTCATTTGACTGAGTTGCTTGAAATTGCGGTTGAGTGGTAGTAAATTCAGCGTAGCTGTTGATTTTATATGGTTTGAGTTTTTCAGTGTTTAAAGTAATTTTGGCCCATGTCACTTTAAGGGGCGTCAAGGTTTCTGGTGGGTCTATAAAACAGTAGGTTGAGATTCTAGGTTACATTTGTTTGCTTAGGCTTAGGCTTAGGCTTAGGCTTAGGCTTAATGAACTCATTTTTGCAACGCTTAGGCTTAGGCTTAGCTTAAGAATACGCTTAATCTACTGTTACGCCCCTTAAAGTAACATTGGCCGTAATTTTTATGCCTACCCGGACTATATTTTAATTTTCAATGTTTTCTTGTAAATAGATCTGTGAAACCATGATATCCATAGCCAGCTCTCCTTTACTAGGGGGCTAAACATTTTTGAGTATGAGCATAGAAGGGTTTTCGATGACTTACAAGCAGGGTTGAAAATGTTCCAGGGGGGGCAAAATTATTCCATGTTTGGTTGAGTCCTTTGGCTTCCCTCTCACTACGGACCCGGAAAGCACTGTACGAACCATTTAGAATTGCACTACAGAACTGCAGCTACAACTGTGCACCTGTTCACTGTGCAGCGGTTGTGAAGGAACTTGTATTTTGCATCGTATTCCATAAAATGTTTACGCGGTGGTGAAAATTACCGGTTATTTCTACAATTAATGAATTTGCAATCACAATTTTATTTATATTAATTCCGTAAACGAATAATTTAGTTTTAGGAGTATCCGAAATAGGTTTGTGATTGTACCCAAAAATAACTGTGTTTTTCAAAGATAGAAAACGTCTATAGGCGCATTAAAACCAAATGAATTTTTTATCTGAAAGCATAAAACACCAAAATTCATGTTCCATTTTGCCTGTTTTATATTTAAGAGGAGGACTTTTTCTTTTCCCACATACAGTATCGCATATGGTAACCTATTTCATATCTAAGGTATGAGCCCCCCATACTCAACGTAAGGAGCCCCCAAAGTTAATAAGAGCTTCCCATTCGCCGAGTTTTGTTAAGGCGTAAAATTCGATGAAACATTACATGTAGTTACGGTAATCTTATGGAGCTGTCGAGCTGAAAGAGAATCAGTTGAAAAAATAAAAATTTCGCGTAGGGCCAATGTATAGAACTGGGCCGTAACAGTAGTATTAGCATATTCCCAAACCTATGCCTAAGCATAAAAATAGACTTATACCTAAGTCTGAGCCTAAGCATAAGCAAAAAATGATAAAAACTGAAGCTAATTCTATTGTAGTCCCGCAGAAAAACGTTTTGCCCCTGATATTGGCCTGCCTAAATTTAATTTGAAGCGTACCATTTCACATAATATGTATCAAGCTCATAGCCAGAGGACTTAAGCGAGACATAGTTTCACTATCTATCTGCAACAATCGCAAAATGTTCTTGGTTAATGGATTAGGGTCCAGACTCGCCACCCTCGGCTACACAACCGATAGTCATTCTAACAGTACGTGTGAAAAAATAACAATTATAACAAGGGAAAATAGTGACAGTTCCGCATGCGAAGTGAGCAAGAAGCATGACGATTATTTATTCAAATAAAGTAAAAGCTGAATGCTAAAAGTCCTTTTTTTGAAATTTTATTAGGGATCCTTTGGGTGTGAGGGTTCTGAATTTGGAGCGTATTAAGACTCTAAGCACGACACTTAAACCCTGCAATCAAAATACTACAAGACACAGACTTACACACTACGTAAGTATTTCAGCGCGTATGTGCAGTTTCGACAACATATCAAAGCCCCGTCGGGCTCGAGAATCAAGCTTGTATAGCTAAGAGGTGATGGTAAACGCCATCCCCAATGACCCATGTTCAGTTTTGACCTTGAAAAATATATTTCAGTCGAAATTGTGTAAAATCATTGGGTAATCGAAATTGTGTAAACTCATTGGACAAATTGTTAACAACTAATGATAGCTTGTGTCAGATCAGCAGGTAAAATGTGGTAATCAGAGCACTATTCCTATCTTATTAGAATTTGAGAAAAACAAATGTTAAGATATTTCTATCGACCTAACAAATGTTAAGATATTTCTATCGACCTATGAAAAAACTACAGGAAAATTCCTGGGGAATAGAACTAAATACACACGTAATTATGAAACTTCCGGTAGGTATTCTCTAAAACTAAGAAATATACATACCGGAAATTATCTGTTTCTGGGTATTACTTAAAGAAACGTCAAAAATGATAAATTTATATGGAATATATTAAGATATAATAACTAAACAAAAGCTGTTTGAAGCGCAATGTTTCGTTTATTAATGTTGTTGGTTTCAACTAAACAGATTCAGCCGTCACGAACGGTCCTGTGATACATAAACCGACATAGCGTATATTTCCTCAAATACGATACTCTGGCACGTGTACTTTGAAGTACCGCTTTTTCGTTGCGATTGCAATGGAGTACGCTTAAGCTTTAGAATAATTTATGTCTAAGCTGGCTTAGGCTTATCCTTACGCTGGATGCTTAAATTTCGGCTTCGCATTAAGAATGCACATCATTGTATTACAGTTACGTACCTCAAAGACATTGGCTTTTGATTTGATGCCGATTCGAATAGTTAATTCACTTCACTATAAGTGCCGTGTCGTACGAATATGGCTATTAGACACAGCTGATACTATACTACCAAACAACTAGTGCCAAAGTACCACTTTTTAGTTTTATAAATCTGCTTTGTGTAAATCATACTAATCACTGCTAAAGCAAAACCGTCATTTTCATTGGTAAAGCATCATAAATTTAGCTTAATTTACCACACTACAAGTATTAAAGCTATTTTTTTCCGCCATGCTTAAGCTAATATAATTTCGGTACGCTTGAGCTGTGGCTTGTTATGGAACGCGTGCGTTTGGAAAATAAAAATTTCGTATTTGACTTTAGTCGTATAAAACGCGTTGCGTAGGTCGATCACACAGTTTCCTGGCCGCAAATAATTTAATTCTAATTTCTGGACAGAACGGTAAAATATATTTGATTTGGTACTACCATTACTCAATTTTTGTTTTTTAAATTGGTTATATTATATGTTCGAATCAAATCAAAATTAACAAGTTATTTGACTGAGAGTCAAACATATTGGGGTCACAGAGTCGCTAACTCGAGCGTGGCAATTAAGGCGGAGCATCAACATTTATTACCGAGACGCAGTTGATTTCACTGTTATAATTGAGAAGAGTAGTTCGATAAACGCTTTTGAAACGTTTTAACACTAAGCATGGAACATAACTTTGTTTTGTGCAACTTGCGACGTGTACGGAGCTTTCACACTATTATCTTCCTTTCTGGCTAATGGTTAAAATGAGTATATATAGCTTGAAATTTGTGGATTTTGCGTGCTAAAGTGTAAAAATATATTTTTTCCGTTCTACAGGCATTTTAGTGGTCTACAGCAAATGAAGCTGCAAGCAATGCTTTAACGGGTAACCGAAATTGTAGTCGTACTCTGGGCGTAGTGGGTAGCAAGGTGCCGTTGGGCGTGACGTTACCGGGACAGACTGATTGGCTGCACCAATGTGCCGTCATAGCGCATAAACGCACTTATTCACACGACAAGATTCAAGACCCGAGTTGACCCAACGTTTGAACTTTTTAAATACTGCACATACAGACTTTGTTTAAAAAGTTCTCAAGCTAAAATTCGACCGAATTGAAATCAGTTTTAAAATTTTGAAACAAGAATAAATGTTCTACCACCATATCCGCTTAACGCTGATGGACGTGAGTGCTGTGACTTAATAAAAATTTATGTATTAATATATTCAACACAGGTTTTGACTCAAAAAATCGTTTAATTGCATTGTTAACACATATTTCTTTGAACTTACAGCTAGCGAAAACAAGAGTCACCGTCCAAGGGCGGTGTCTAAAGATAAACAGAATAGTTTTGTTAAAAATAATTTATGCGCCTGGTTAAGTTGTTTTTTGATAACGGTACCCCTCATAAATCTGCTTCAGTTAGATTTCATTTTAAATCATAGATTCGGTGGTAGCTCCCGAAACGTAGCTATAAATACAATTAAATCTTAATACAAATTTTTTATATCGTTGTCTGGAGGCATGGCCTGGGTAGGCAGGCGGCCTTTATTGAATCTGTCACCGCTTGAGTTGAAGGCATTGCTAAAAATATCAAGGTTCAACCGGATACCAAACAATGCCGGAGCCGAATATATATCAAGTGTATACAATATGTTCGTAACAGGAAAATGATGACTATGTTTAATAAGTGAGTTCTGAAATTTACGAATTGAATCAACGAAACTATAATTTTACTAATCAACAGGTTAAATGCATAAACAAGTTTGACTGTTGTTCACCGACTTGGTAACAAAAACTTGTGAAATTTGTTTAAAAATGAACTATGCAATTCAAATTTTTGAAGATTTTGAGATTAACCCCTTCTCACATTGAGTTGCCTGTAGGCAACTCAGCGCAGTGTATATACGTTACACAGTATATATCGCACCGTGTTTAACAATGGCAACACGCATACGTAGTACTAAATCACCACAAGACGTGAGAGCGCCCTCGGGCTCGAGCGTCAAGCTCCTATAGCTGAGTGGTGATGGTATACGCCTCCCACTCCAGTCACTGGAGTTCGAATCCTAGCATAAAAGTAGGTCTCAGGAGAAATAGAAAATATTCATGTGAGAAAGGGTTAAGTATCCGGCTGGTTATAATACTGGAGCCGAATGTCGATTTTTACCGGAGCCGGAAATACATATGTCGACCAGTGAACCAAAAAGGTGTACCAATATTAGATACATTGCCCTGGTGTTTAAAACTTCCTCAGTATATTAGGGTCAAAAATAGGTTGGACAGCGCCCAGATTATATTTTAATCATTAATACCAAGCTTGAGATGATATAATGATTTTGAAGCCGATAGCTGAGGTCAGTCATAGGTTTTGTTCATCACGCAATTGTACCATAAACTTGAACGCCCTACATTTTGCATAATACACGAATTTTTATTTTGGTTAATTTCACCGTTGTGTATTAAACGCATTTGCAGGTTATGTAGCTGGTATGCTTACAGGTGGATCCAAAAAAATTTTAACGTGGGAGGCGGGCTGGCAAATGTTATGAAACGCAAAAATTCTAAGGTGGGGACCTTACCATTTTATTTCAGAAAAATTCTACGGGAAAAATTGTTAAAAAATTGTAAGGTAGGGACCATACCATTTTAATACAAAAACTTTCTGACGGGGGGCGTACGCCCTCCGCTCCCCCCCTCTAGATCCACTAGTGGGCATGCTTCGTCCAGAGCGACTTCCGTGTTTGTATTTCACTGTATTGTTGTACAAAGACTGTGAAATTTGAAGACTTGTAATAATTCACACTTCATGAAATGGTTATTATGGTCCATTTACAGTGAAAGCCACAAATTAAGATAACAGTCGTGTGCAGGCATTAAAATGCTCATATTTCAAACCCATTATACTAACGGAACAAATTTCTACAAACATCATAGCTTATCTTGTTTAGTAGAAGACTGAGGATAACTTGGTGTAGCTTTAAACTTAATCGGTGAAGAACTACTGGATATTTTAGAAAAATGTAATTATGGGAGGAGTTAATGACAGTAACTGATCATTTTGTGAATAAATCTTATAAGCAAAAATAGATTTTTTTCATTTGACATCTAATTTCAAGTTAAGATCTCAATCCTGGAGGCTTTCGGATGGAAGACGTAGACTGTAAGCATTCAAATATAACAACTTGCGGCTCTCACGTCTTGTCGAGATTTTGTACTGCGCATATGTGACATAACTGTTTACGCAATGTCATTCTGTATTGCACAAGGGGAAAGTGTACAAATGCTTTATTAACTGGAAGGCATGGCAATGCTCAGCTTTTTTGATGTAGCTCTCTTATCATCGAAGTTCAAGGTTTTCACTCCCCCCGCACCCCTAATTGTGTTATTTATTACGTTCGGACTGTAGCACACCGAAGGAAAAGCGAATCCATGGGGAGAATGAACCGTTGATTGAATGAACTGCTGAAATCTTATAAAACAATTCTGTATCATGCTTTAATACTACAATTGACAATTGTGTGTTTGGCTTTTGGTTCGTCTCGGTCAAGATCTTTTTCATTATTGTACGTTGCGGTTTGCAATACAAAATTTCCGGTTGCGCTACATGCAACATGAGAGCTGGTTTATGGCGCAGGATCTTATTCAACCCAGGACTGACAAAACAAAACTGTCTGGGGTGAAACTTCTGTTAATATTTCCAATGATCTTTTTCAAGCAGGCCGCAGTTTGCTTGCACTTTGAAACATAACAATTGGAAACCAGGCTAAAGAGTCCATGGTTGGGATCTTCCAATCTCACTGCAGCCACCGCCACTGAAATTTCGTTACTGAATTTGATACAAATATTGTGTTTGGTCTCTAGTTTGCGTTGTTCAGCTATAATACAGATGTTTCGAGTTGTTCGACTTGGTAGCCAGTAAGTTTTGTAGGCATATATACATGTATGTGACTTTACTCCATAATTTTTTAGTTGTGAAGCAGATTGTCCCGTATATGCTTGATCGCGAATGTTAGTTTATTTCATAAACTATGGAAACAACAGTTATTATGTAACTGTCCATGTCGTTACTTTAGTGACATGGAAAGAGGAAAGACGATGATATTTATTTCGCCTCTCCAGAAAGTACAACTTGCAATTAGTATCCGGGCTGTTATTTATTTTTCATTTCAACTTCAGCTATTTAGACAACACACCTGTTTTAGAACTTTTCGAGAAAAGTGCAGCAAGTCCGGGCTGGTCGGCCGCTGCCAACCGGGCAGGCCGGCCGACGCTTTTCAGTTAAAGTTTTATTGTCACTATTATTTATTTTTTTAGATTGTTGCAGCTATTTTGATCTAAGTAAAATGTTATCAAAAATGTATATTCGTTATAAACCAAAAACCACTATTTTATTACAAATACCATACAATTTTACTGCAAGAAATGCAATCACATATAAATTTTAACGAAAAACCGTTTCATAGCAGCTAAACTTTTTTGTAGCACGAAAACATTTGCGATCTTACAGAATTTTGCAGCCGGCTGTACCGGTGTTTCCGGCCGTCATCTACGGACGGCCTGTGGTCGGTTCCACCTCTGCTATACAGTACACAATTTTAATATATGCCAGCCATATTTTACGGTTTATGTTCATGATTATAGAAATATACCTTAAAAACTTGGCTATACTGCTACGAATATAGGTATATAAAATAATTATTTTCTGCCATAAATCAAATCTGTGCTGAAGTTAATTACGACCTGGGAGCATATACACGATTTCACAACGGTAACTGTCGTTTGTGATTTAATTGGTAATTTTAGACAGTATCCATTTACACACTCTAGTTAAGGGAAATACACTCCTGTTGACCCACAGCCAAAACAGGGACACCCGCACTTATTTACATTCCCTCTCTTTTTCGGGACACTACAATAATTATTCGTTGGTTGATACTTCGCCACTCAATATAGGCCTGTATATGTCAATAAACTACAAAATAACTAATTTGGTCGAAATTAATTAACTGCATATGGCGTAAACAATGATTAGGCAATTGTGCGATTTACTAAGTACATGTGACCACTTGCATTTAGCTGAAAATTGGAAACTTAGCGAACGTCAGTGTCGGAGTAGACAGGAGTGGGGGCTCTCCCCAAACTAAAAGCCAGACCAATTTTAAACCATTGGCTGTTTTAGTTCCTACCGGTTAGGGTGACTTTTAAGGGTGGGAACCCCCCAAATGGCGGGTATATGGGGTGGCTGATTCGGTACTGGCAAACGTGACGGCACTAATGAATTTAATCAAAAGATTTTGCTGATGAGTAGTGAGTATTCGTTTTTAAATAAAGGTGTGAAATCGAATAGCTAATCAAGTTGAGATGTCGCTATGCACTTATAACAAAATCCCAAATGTAGTTGTGCTATTATGTTTGACGTCTTACTCACCCAATGTATGTTTCTGACACTGTGGCCGGTTAATACAAAAAATAATTGTGGTCGGTTAAAACAATAAATAATTACTCGCACCCTGAATTGCCGCGGATTAAAGCTGAACTGAAGCATACAAAAGACAAGCGTGTAGACAGGGATGTAAGGACTCAAACACTTCTCCATTTACTTTCTTTATCGAAAGCGGGTTAAGTCTTTTCCGTTATCTCCACACCCAGCACGCGTTTACACCAAAAATGGTTGGATTTAGAAAATATTTGCATATTTAAGTTTCTCATGACCTCACCTGATCATTACACGCTCAAATGGGAAATTTTAGACAATTCTACTTTGCGGGTTCGGGAAGATAACGAAAAAAGACCCGGCGGGTACAGATACTTTTTCAGTTCGCCATACAAGAAACTTTTGTCTACGAATTTTTCACTGCGAACGTAAACCTCAATCTCCAAAATCCTCGCTACGCCTCTGACAAAACCGACTGTATTTCGAGTATATACTTACACTTGCCAAAAAATCTAAATGACGCCAGGTCAAATGACCCGAGCCAAATCTTTTTCTTTATCGCTATCAATTGCAGTGGTTATATGTTACAAAACTGTCTTCGTGTGCTATGAAAGCATATTTGGTAAACAAACAGACGTATAGACAGGGTTTAAATCTGGTGATGGTTTGTGTGGAGTACGACGAAGCGTGAAATATTGAAGTTTTGTTATTACAATCAAACGATATCTGGTTGGCCAGAAAACATGTGATCATTTGAAAATGAAAAATCTCAAAATAAACTTGGCTCATAAATTAGAAAAGGTTTAGACCCCACAGATCCAACTCCTGGCTATGCGGCAGCGTACAAAACAAACCAACGCCACGGTGTTTTTAGAGTTCTTTCTTTCTCTCATTTTAAGCCGTGTTTCCTTTGCTGTTGTCGCACTGAGGATGCCTGCTTTCATATATGAAAAATGATAATATAACTTTTGTGTTGCTTTATATATGTCGTAGGGCAAATTGCTACTCGGTGTATTTTGCTACACCTAAGCGAAGTGGTCGACAGGAGAACAACTACCTATCACACATATTTGCCTTCTTATTGCTTAATATTTGTGCAATAACATTTTTACGGAATTGGTCCTCTATACTTAACTCTTGTCTCTCGGTTTAATTTGCGCTATAAGAAGGATCCCCATTTTGTGTCCCAACTAAAAGTTTTTGCTGCTTGCATTCACGGTTGGCAGTGATGTCAGTGAATTGTAAAGTTGACGTAATTTCTGGCGGCCTCAACGAAGGCAAACGTATTTTTTCGTGGATATCTTAAAAATTTTCTTATGTGGATCGAGCGCTCCCCGCCCCCTCTGGAGATTTCCTCTGCGACCAGCTAGCTGGTAGATGCAATTTTAACGCATCTAACGCTTTTGTAGTGTGGTCTCTATGCTTATATATAAATGTTGATGTATTGTTTAGTAAAATAGTGATATGGTTGTCTCAGCATCATGTGGTACATGCCTTAGCATCCATTAACATATTTGTATTTGTTGAAGCGCCAGTACATATTTTTCAGTTATCCAGCTTTTCCCCATTTTTTAGAAAACAAACGAATATACCCGTTTTTGCGGTAGATTCCAGTTTTCCGGAAAAAAACTAACCCGGAACGGTATATTTTGGGCGTAGCAAAATACCAAACGTATCAATCTGCGCCACAGTATATATATTTATATATCAGAAGCACACCGAAGTTTTCTGAGTTAAAAACAATATATACTGCCGCTACGTTGCCAACTGTATTGCTTTTGCGTGCAAAAACTCGACATCAATGTGAGAGCTAACAAATAAAGATGCTTTCAGTATCCAAATGTACCATCATTATTCAATGCAGCAACGTATATATCGTTACTGGCAACCCATGCGAGAAATATTGAAAACTTTATCGGTATTCCATATTGCAGAAACTTCGTTTCTTATGTACCTTTTAATTAAACCTAAGCTGAATCGAGGAACATTTGGGAAATAACAAAAACTTCTAATAAAACCTAGAGATATTATATTTTGAGTTTGAGGTCAGCGTTGTTGCTAGTGATATTGCGAAAACCATGTTGCAACACCATATGGTCGTTTTTTCTGGCTTTTTACTTTTACCCACAAGAATTTGTTTAGCTTTTTCAGTTTATAGGTGGCCAGATAACCTACCGATCCAAATGTTGTGACATTTTAAAAGTACGTTTATGACATTTTTAATGTAAATTTCAAACTTATACTAAACCAAGGGTGTATATTTTATACGCATGAGCTAGTCACTCTGTAAAGGGGTGGCTTGGCTTTGTTTTGACTATTTTCGTAGGTTACAGAAAATGGTAGGGTCTTTTGATAGTTAAATTTTATTCAACCCGCGCTTGTGGTTATTTTTAAACACGTTGCTCTCATTAGTAAATATTTTCTTTTAATACGTAATCGTCGGATATCAAGGTTTAGGGGGAAAATCGTTTCATTTTTGTCCAGCGAGGTTTAAGGTATATTTCAATTGTGATTGCACAAAAAATACCCGTTCAAAATGCCGTAAAAACAAACCTTTTTCTTAAATTCTGGCAGTGCCGTTGAAAGTAGATATCCAAACCAGAGCTAAACATATGCATCTAGCGACCTATCGAGCCGCCCATGCTTAAATGATTTATGAAACGCCGCGGCTTAAGCTATTGAATTTTAAAAAAATTCATAACCAATTATGTAAAACGTGTATACGAACGTTGAATGGCAATTCATGCAACTCGCGTAAATTTGTTAAATTTTATTGCAATGCCAGCTTGAGCGCCGTCCAACACTTTTTGCTGGGTTGATCATTTTTTTATTGCGACGAACCCCAAGAGTTCATTGTCGACAACATCAGATTGTAAACTTGCAGAAACTTTTCTGACGGACAGTAGCAGCGTTTGTGACGACGACTAAAGGTTGGTGTTGATAATCATTCTTTTATATCCCTTGATATTTTGTTGTCACATGCATTAACTAACAACTGCCAAGTGATGAATATTCGTGTCGGTAAATGTCCTTTCGTGTTTTAGAAAGATTGTCGGCGTTTTGTTGGTTTACAAAGCTAAATTTTGCAGGCTTTTAGGTGAACTTGACAATATATAAGTAAACGCAAGTTTTGTTGGTTTGACCTAGACGTCTGGCCTACAATAGAGCGACCGTGGAATTATTCATGTGACAAAAAGTATTAGAAATAGTTTACTTTAGGAACGAACAGTACAACAAGATTTGGTTACAATTGGTTTTTGACGTATCGGGTTTGTTTTCGTGGTCAGCTCGAATTTTGCTCGGTTTTTCACCACAGAAAGCACAAGCCCGTACCCAGCTTGCTTTTTGTAGACTTACAAGCAAGGTTGAAAATTTTTTCGGTGGGAGTAAATTTTTTCCAGGAACGGACTGAGTTCCCTTTGCGCCCCTTTTGGCAACGGGACCGAGCAAACATAAATTGCAAAGCTCAGTTCAAAGCCCGCTTTCTCAGCATACGTATAGCACCAATCAACGGTTCGTAATAGGTTTCGTAACGTTTGAGCACAATGATCGCTTTCCTTTGGATTGCGTCGGACTTGAAACAAACCCAAATCCAAATTCATGAACCAAGAAATAGTTTGTAACCAAGCGATGGTATCACCATTTCAAACGTACATAAAACTTAAATTTTACCATTGTGACCCATTAAGTGGACAATTGGGCCAAGCTCTTTTCCGCTCCCGCCATTGGCCAACTTTGCAGAACTCAGCGTTTACTGTAACTCCTGGTTGCATAGACAAATTGAAGTTGAAAATCCTGGCTAAACGCCTGCGCGCAAGTTTTTTTAATTTGGCGATTTTTAGCTGTAACATTTAGACTCGTTTGAAATCATCGTTACTAGTTAACGATAAATGTTACGCAGGCAACATTTAGACTGTTTGAAATCATCGTTACTAGTTAACGATAAATGTTACGCACGCACATTTGAGAATACGGCTCCTGGTATAAATTCTACGGATATAAGAGGAAAATAGCAACGTTTGACCACATCCGAACGCCACTACTCAAAATAACCAATGGCGTGGCAAGGGAGTCGACGGTAAATTCTCCTTTTGGCATTTTTATCCACTGGTTTTAAGAACTTTTGCGCGGGTCCGTAGCCAAGGAGAAGCTAGTGGGGCTCAGCCCACCTGGAAAATTTTGGTCAACCCTAGAAGATTTTTAATTTTGCTTGTAAGTCATAGAAAACCCATGAATGCCCATCCTGAAAAACTTTTGCCCATTCCCTAGTGAGGTGAGCTGGCTACATGCCTGCTTTTGCGGTTGGTAACACAGAAAACGCGGTTCAAAATTTTTGTAGGATGGAACATTTCCAATACCCTGGCTACGCCTCGAAAACCAATTATTCGATAGTTTCATTAAGTTCTTTTGTTCCGAGCTTTTGAAATGTCGGTTTTTGTTTCCGGGATTCCAGTTTTTAATTATTTTGAACACATGGTGTAAATCGTTTATTGTCGTCGCTTTCTCATGGGTATCACATGTCCGTCGAACAAAAATGCACACTTACCGCTGTAGTGGCGAGTGTTTACTTTATTTAATCACATTTGTATTTTCAGAAATCGCACTAGTTTTTTTGTACTCACAGTTTATTATTTTGGTTGAAAATTGTCAAATGTATTCGTATTATAAGTCAGAAAGTAAAAAGGCGCCGCCTACCCTCGGCAACTTTCTGCTTATGCGGTTGAAAAATGTCCGAATGCGATGTAGTATGCTAGGCCCGCGACTGGGGTAGGTTCGTTCCAAAGTCACCAACACAGGGAATCACGGGGATCCGCAGAATCAGTAGTCTCCCCAATACAACTGAGTCAGATTGTACACATCTTTCGAGACAGCAACTTCACTTAGCTCAAAAGTATTCCACCGAAGAAGGAAAATCCAGCCGAGCACCTTAAGCTTAAGCGTTCCTTCAAGCCGCCGATCGCCAAAATCTGCGCACAATCCGAATCACCCATACTGTAAGATCCTACATACAGATCTGACTAGAAAATGCACCTTGTCACCCTACCGAGTGACAATCAAGCAAAATTAAGCCGGCGCGAATAACAGCGGCTTATGAGCGCCGCAGATTTTCAAATGATTAAACTTCATACGAAAATATCAGCGCGACACTAGAAATCTGATTTTATAAAATGACGCAAACTTTCCAACTAGCCGGCTTCGGTCGCATCGCAAAAATCCCATCGAACAAGAACCAAAACTATCTGCCACTAATATAAAACTCTGCGACAAATTCAACTCAGGTAAAATTTCCACCGGCAAATCGGTAAAACGTTTCAGGTGCGCAAATTCAACTAGCACCTCGATTACAACCTTTAAGAACTCAGGTAATTTGAATCAACCCAAGCTCAGCGCATGCGTGACTAGCGTAAGCACTCAGGGACACAAGAAAAATGCGGGTTAATTCAACGGCGATATTTACAAAGAAACGGGGACGGGGCGGTAGTCCCGGACCCGAAATCAAAGTGAATGGGTAAACGTGTATGTGTGAGGTAAATACTATGTGTAAGAACTCAACCTATTAGTTTATTAGCGAAAATAACATGTAACACTGGGTTAAGAAAACTAACACCTAAATCCTGGCAACAAGTACACCCGGACTAAAGAAACAGAACAAATCTTACCAGCGCATCCTCCTCGGCGTTACGCATTCGCAGAGCCTCGAGCTCAGCTTCGACCTCAGGCGTTAAGTGAGCTACCGCCCACCGAACCCCAGATGTGGAAGGCTGAAACTCGTCAGCTTCAGGATTTAACGGGGACGATGGTGTACTTCTTGCCATTTCAACCGAATAAAATTAATTGCCCGCCAATAATCTTAGTTGTAATTCTACCCCACGGCTAAAAATAACTAATACGACAATTTATCGACCGGCTTTAACCTTCTCAATAATCTCAAGAGCAGTTAAACACCGGTGTAACGCAATGACCATGGTGTAAGCAAGTAAATAAATAACTCTTACCAATAGTTCAGGGATGACCGATTCGGGCCGTGGTAACGGCCGAATCTGCGGATTTGCTTGTGATAACCCGGACCAGAATGGGGATTCCGCCGCTGACCAATGACACCAATCCTCCCCGGTCGCCCAGGTCCAACTCCGCTGCGGCCGCAGGGAGTTATTGAAACCCGTAAAATTCCGCATTTTGTTACCGAAAAACAAAATTAATTCACCCGCAACACCGTTTGAAAATTCAAACCACAAAAATTAGTATCACAAAAATAACCTTAGGTTCTCTATATTCTCAACAAATCAGCGGCGGACAGGGAAAATTTAAAGATTATGCAAAATTTAATAATTTTGCATAACCGGTTTCGGTAGAAACAGAAAAATTAACCTAATTCCGAAAATCGTAAAAGACACCTCCACAACCCTTAAACCACCTACGCACAGTAGCCAATATATCAACCTTATAATTATATATTTCAAAATTCAAAGAGAAAAGAACAATACAACAATACACACGTTAAATCGCCATCTTTTAACACACCCAACTGCCACGTAAATTGCAAAACAAGCCCAGAAAACGTATTTATTTAACACGTGAGTAGCTAGTAACCATAAATTTTCGATGGTAATCGGAATTTACCCTAGGTTTTCAAATACGCAGAAAACGAAAATTTCGCTAGAATTAAGTGTTTTTAGATGCATTCCATCGAATTCAGCACATTTACAAACCTATTACACAGTTTTACAGCCAGAATATCTGAATTTGGTAAAATTCAGATCAAAACGATATTTCACAAAATTCGAGTTATCCGAAACTACTGTTTTCGACCCAAAAACACTGAAATTAGTCTCGAACCGATACAATATCACCTATTCAGAACTGTTGTCATACTTTCCGGGCCACGAGAGCACTTACAGCTCCAACCGGACAGATCTGAAAAGTCTGCTTAACATTTCGATTTTCAGCAATTGTCCAACCTGCGCACACATGCCCGTAGCAACTCTCCGGGACACCGAAACTTCAAGGGCTGCGTATTTTGGCTCAGAGCCTTCCGAATCAAAGCTGTGTCTACCGACACAAGCTTGCACGGGGTCTTTCCGCCGAGATATTATTCCCAGAATTTCTGTGCAGCGCGAGAGCTCACACATTTTCACAGAAATGTGATTCCAGCTACCGCAAGCCTAAATCTACTAAGATTTAGAGGCGCTGGGTGCAGTGACATCTGTACACTTATCGCTCAAAGAAAGGTTAATTGCGCTTTGATTTAGTTCGAAGTGTAAGCGTTACAGATAACCGTAGCATGACCCACTTGTACACTTTTTATTACATTTATGGTTAAGGATTTCACTTGTTTTTCAAAAAAGTTAGGCAAAGGCTTAGGTTCGCATACATTTTCAAAATGTCACTTTGCCGGTTTCAGCAAATCTCCGTTCTATATGAAATACACTTATACAACGTTGTCACAAAACGCATTCAGTTATATTTAACTGAGAACTTGTTAGATAAATCTTAACCATGCTCATGTCAGCTAAACCGTGAACTTCGCATAAGCCTGAGCTGAATGCTTAATTATAATTCAGGAAGCATATGATATACCGGGTATCGGAGTACATCATATGTAAATTCGTAATTAACGGCAGTTTAAGTTCTCTACTAAAACCTGGTTAACGGTCAAAAATCGAATACCATACACCGCTCGTTGGGATCCCCTCATACAGAAGGAGTCTTCACAACACTTCAAAATATACAAGTATGGATTCGACATTGGAGGCCAAACACATTGAATTTGAGGGGAGACCTCGCCTAATCGGCAAGTAACTGAAACTGGATATATAATCCTTATACAAAAATAATTGGTATATATGTATATACGTATATATTGAAAATATTTCATACTTAGATTTTCATTCTCTCCTCTTTGAAAAATTCAGTTTTTTAAGATCCCAAAGTCCGGATCCAAAAATTTTTTGTCCAAAAGTTTGGTACATTATATACCATTCGATGCCCCAAAAGACCCTAATTTACGTTGTATCAAAGTTTTTGAGTTGTCTGTGAAACAATTAAAACTTGTCAATGCAACAGTATTTTCCCGCAACAATTGCTGATATAAAACCTGCAGCATGACACGTTAGGTTTTAAACTTTTCTGTTCAGAATAGCAATGGTTCTCGAGCAACTTCGGCGGTTGCGTTGTTGATAAAACAGCGATGAGCAGCTTTCTAAACAAAACCGGTATATTAGTATACGTTGTTTTATATGCCGCAGTTATTTTTTGTGCAAATAACTTCAGATGTTTGCATAAAAATAGTGACCATACACATTCAAGGCTATTATGACACACTTTTATGTTAAAGTTCTTGCCAGCTCGAGCTTACAAATTGCGATCTGTGACCATTGGTTAGAAATTTAGTATAATTTTTGTTTTCCACGGTGAACCGGTGCTTAAGTCTGTTGGAACAGAGAGCGCATGGTGCACGGAGTCTACGGGCAGTATCAGAGTTTTTCGGGGCAACTTTGTGATGTTATAACGGGGATCTTAATGGAGTTTATCGGAGTTTTGTGAGTTTAGTAAATTTTAGCGGGGCTTTGTTTTGTTTGGTTTTCGGGGGATTTCTGGTGTTTTGTGTAGTAATTTGGGGGAAGTTTTACGGAGTTTGGGGTTTAGCAGTTACCTGGTAGTTTGCATTGGTTTTATACGGTGTGAGTTAGTGACTTAATGCATTGTCAGCCTAAGGTATCGTAGTGGACGTGCGGAAAGCCGAAACTGCAGCTGTTGGAATGTTCAAAAAAGCAGTACTAACCAGTGATTGGTGCTGCACACAATTGAGAATGCAGGACCCAAATGTAAGGATCCCACGTGAACAGTGACCTTCTGACCAGTTCCACTTTTACTTAAGGTCAGGATAACCAGCAGTAAAAAATTCGCTCTTTCAAAAGAATCACATGCAGTTATAACAAATCAAACCTATAAACAACGTTCTGTGATCCACGTGACTATTTGAGACGAGAAACACATCCTAACAGCCTAGAGTGTCACAAACGTGTACCCAGATGAGGGTATGGGTCCCGTGGCCCGTTCAACGCCTTCGAAAGATTTATTTCGGTTAAAAAAGGTTTAGAAGAATCCAATTTGTTTTTTATGCAATAAACTATAAAAACTTATCGATTTTGTGCGACTATCCTGCCTCTACCAAAATCTTGATATTGCGACCAATCTTTCCGCGGTTAGCAAATGCTGCTATACTATGTTTTAAGTAATATATTTATCAAACAGCTTTTAAGATAATATTCTCATGACGATTTTAGCGGCTTTGAAAATGAGATAGAGATCATGACACGAGCTTTTTTTTGGTTTTCATTTGTATGAAAAAACATAAATTTTGCATTACCCCGTTGCGTAGTGTTTAATCACGTTTTTCTCGCTTGTTGAGTTGCCGCAATAGCGCAAATACGGGCACGTAGCCAAGGAGCGAGCAGTGGGGGAACGGTCTCCAGTGAAAAATTTCTGCTCCCCTAGAAAATTTCAATCTTGCTTGTAAGTCAACAAAAACCCTTGTATGAACCTCCTGAAAACGTTTTTAGCCCCCCTAGCATGGTGAGCTGGATACAGACCTGCTCGAATAGTGTACAAAAACGTAAGCCACAATTGGCACTGTGTAAGTTTACAAGTGTTGAAAGTTTTTTCTGAGACTCGTAGGTAGTTTGGGCTTGACCGTGTACCGAACTACCATTTTAATAACGTGCTTATAACTGCATGGCTACGAGCTGAGAGATTTTTGCCCCTTCCCCGGCTTTTCAACCATGCTTGTAAGCTGACATCGAATCCTCCTGAATGTCGCTCCTGAAAAACGTTTAGCACCATATAGCAAAGTGAGCTGGCTACAGGCCTGCAAATTCAGAAGACACAACAGTTTTACTAAATTTTGTTTTCTTAAAACTTGTTTACCTTTTGTTTTGGCTACCGAACATTTCACCTCCGGATGTACTCTGATGTATGCAAACTTCACGGAAGATATGCCTATCTTAAGTATAAATCTAATACATATTGGATGTTGCTCTCAGTCTTTGTGAATTCGTTTGTTCAAACTGATTTAGATTTTGTAAACCATGGCAGTGCAAGTTTTCAACAAGGTCATAAATGCGGCTACAGAGGGCTACGTCCAGTACATAAAAGGTAATTTACGTCAAAGTTACCTTGCCAAAACGGATTTATATGTGGTAAGTTATATACAATATCGATATATAATAATGATAAATTGAACATTTACCAGCGTCTGTTACGCGTAATAAACATAATTTGTAATTTTTTTTGTCAAAATTGCTTTTATAGTCTTTTTATTTTGAAAGTTTTGTTTTTAAAATTTCAGCTCATTACATCGAGTATGTGTAAATGACAACTCTGTTTTAGAACTTTGTTGATGCGATGTTTATAAACTCAATAAGTTTTCTCAAACTTAATCGTGTGATAATATGCGGGTACTCTCGAATTTCAGTACATTGAGCGAAGTGTTTTATGTTTTCTACTTAGGGATCAAAGGGTGGATGTCCGTTCGTTCGTTCTTCTGGCCTTCTGTCCGTCCGAAAATAATCTCAAGAACTGCTGAACCGATTTTGATTAACTTTTTTTTCTTTGAAAGCGTATAGTCCTGGAGCGTTAACCTCGCATTGGGGTTTTAAAATTTTAAGCCGTTTATTAGCTACAAGTGAAATTGCATAATTGGTTAAGCCTAAATTGCACCTTTTTACTGTGTTTCACTAATTATTACGGTTACAAGCAGTCTAATTTGTGTACTAAAGGGTTTTTGGGTACGACAAATCTGAATAAATTGTTTACAAACCTCATAACTGATAATTTAATTGTTAGTTAGCTATTTTGCATATTAGCATAATTGTTAAGCCTAAACTAAGCTTTTTACTGTATTTCACTGATTATAAGGGTTACAAGCAATCCAATTCCAGTACTAAAGGGTTTTGGTTACCAGAAATTTGAATAAATTGTTTACAAACCTCCTTAATCGATTATTTAATAGTTAGCTAATAGCTAATTTGCATATTAGCATAACTGATAAGCCTATATTAGGACTTTCTAGAATGATTCACTAATTATTATGGGTTACAAACAATCTAATTTTAGCAATAAAGGATCTTTGGGTGCAAGGAATCTGAATGAATTGTCTAGAAACCTTCCAAACCGATAATCGAATAGTTAGTGAACTATGATTTAGTGAAAATAACTGTAATTATAAATTAGGCAAACATTTGGGCTTTAGTGTTGTGTTACGCTTAGGTTCGGTTTAGTAATGGACCAGGACCTAAATTATAAAACATCATCTGCAAACATTATATAAATCCCAAAAACCTGACCTCCGACCATATTCCAAAACCAATATACCACTTCAAATAGAAATAATCGGACAGTGGAATTTTGGGAGGGCAGTGAGATTAAAACATAGGCCCAACGGACTTCCTGGCTAAGTAATCTCTGGTATAAAGCATCTATATTTTACTACACAACCTTCAACTTTTTGTGGATACGGATTTGAAAAGAAGCCCATCTTTGACATTTGAGCTTCTCAACATCTTTTTGAAAGAAAATGGTTTAAAATCTGTTTTCTCACTATCGCTCTGCGGTTCATCCTAGGGTTTGGTCCATGTACATCTAAAAGCCGCTTACGCAATGCTGGATCTAAATAGGGGCACCCAGGAATCAAGACCCTTATGCAGGCACCAAAACCAAAATATTACCTTACTGATTTAGTACTAAATTGCGTGTGGTTTTTCGGTCGTTTCACAGCGAGGTTTTATCATTGCTGTATGCCACGCTCGGGTAATAAGTTTTAGGATCGGAGACTGCGCTTTGCAGGTGCGTAGCGAACATTTTATTTTGGAACAAATAATCACGTCATTTACGTTTTTTGGCACGCGATTGACGTGAACGAGAAAACATTTTGACATATTCTGGTTATTTTTACCTCCTGTAAAAGTGCCTTCTTCGGCACGTTTCAGAATCAGAACTTTTTGCTGAAATATATCACACTATTCCCCCCCTAAGATAGCATTCTCCTGGTGCTTACTGGCATTTTTCTGACGGCGCATACTTTTCGAACGCTTTATTACTTATCAACTCAGTCAAGCTATTGTAGATCGAGAACTTGTAAATGCTTGGCGCTAACCAGTGGCGGATCCAGGATCTCAAAATGGGGGGTCAAAATTTCACAGGTAATAAACTTACTTTTGACCCACACACAAACCATGAACTATTGTCACAGAATTGCTAAGTATATAATTTTTGTCGAGATGCTGTTGGGGGGGTCACGGCCGGGGTGCCCCCCATGGATACGCCATTGGAGCTAACCCACTTTTATTATATATGTCAGCGCGTCTTGTTTATACCATGCAGGTAGGCATATAGTAAAGACGGGTAACTGATAAATTTTTAAATAACTTGTACTAAAATGTTTCTTTTGTTTGTGTTAGTATTTGGTGTAGTGGGCGCCCAACAGCAATTTATCACAGCTCCCACAACCAGGAATTGATAATAGAGAGGTGGCAAGAGCAAAAATTGGAGACAGTAAGGGTAATTTCACTTGCATATTAAAACTCTTAATATTGGCAGAAATTTTCGGCCGGGGGTAAACATGGTCAGTGGAAATGTCGACGTCTTCTTGCCAAGAATGTCTTCGGGAAGGGGAATCCTATGGTGATCCCATGGGGTGCAGGTTGGAGTGGAGCGGGGCGGAAAATGATATGAAATCGGCGAGAATACCCAACGAGCCGCGGGGTTTGGTATTTTTTTACCTGCTTATGCTGCTTGGTATTAGAATATGTTCGGCTCGAATTTTTCCATAGATGTTTAACGGCTCCGGTCTTGTTTCATTTTTAGCTTGCTGTTTTTGTAAATCCGTCTTTGTTTGATTTAGAAAATAGACGGTAAACGGGAAAACCAAATAGCAGTAAAAATGGTTAAAGTATCACCAACAGCGCAGTTGCAGGCACACACAGTTTGCATCATATATACATAGCAAAAAGCTCTTGAAGCTGTTAAGCAGCATTCAACAGAGCGCAGTTGTCTTGCATATGAGGCGAAATTAAACTGGCTTGATGCTTACTTAAGAGCGAATGCAAGTAATGACGGAAAAAGCGACGATGATCAGCTATGTTATTCGACGTAAAATGTTACTTGGTATACCACAGGTTCAAGTACAGCTGAAAACCTGTATATTTGCCATTTATTAGTACCTTGAGTTTTGACGAATCAAGGTTCTTAGCGCTTTAGCGCATATTTGTATGTTTTACGCGTCGGACAACGGGGTTTGCAATCATTACCGCCAATATTGTTACGGGTACGATCAACGAGTATCCCTGCGGACGAATCCGAGATGATACTCTCACGGGTGTTCGAGGCCGTGGATCTGCCAAAGTAAGCTACTTGACTAGAGGATGACGGTCGTCCCCCGGCGTGATATCAGGTTTTGAGAGTCACAAAATCCCGATATCGTCATACGCCTAAGCCTGCCTATGTTCTAAGCTCAAACGAACCCACGAGTGCGTGTAGGTGGGTCGCACCAGCAACAATTAGCTTTTTCTCCGTGGAGTTTAGTACAACTGTGTGCGCACAACTATTTTTCATGGTTAGGCTTAATGACACTCTGTCATGGGTATGGCTTAACATTAGCCTTAGTCCTAGAAATTGGTTGGTTCAACCGAGTTTTGCTTTACTTGGCCATAGGCCGTTTTGATAGAAAGGCGGATCGATCCTAGCCTTTAAGGTTTTTAATTGATTGTCCTTGCCACTGATTTGAACCAGGGCTAATTATTTGTCTTTTGAGACTCTGATTGTCATGAATTTTTCATATTTATGCAAAAGTTTGAGTCTCTTTTAGCTCTGAAGTTTATTTCAATTTTTTAGCCGTGGCTCTTAGGCCAGAAATTTGCTTAGCGCTCTCGGTTCAAGACTGGACACAGATTAAAGTTGTGGTATATTGTTATTTGTACAGTTTATACATACAGAAATGGCTGAGCCGAAAAATACCTTAGTCTTAAGTCAGACTTAAGAAATCAGTCGCGAGCTGAAATTAATAACTTCAATTAAATTGAAATTAGATTATAATAATTGCTAAAAAGAGTTCGATGCGTGATTCATGAAATTTTCACTGTGTGTTCCTAGTTCCCTATCATCTATCAACTACTTTACAGCTATTTACCGTAGCTTATAGTTATGAATCACTGTTTGAGATGTGTTCTATGATTCGTGATGGTGAGCTTGATTAGTCTATATGTGGCCTTCAGCTAGGCTCGGTTTAACTCCAATTTAGGCTCAATGGTTTGCTTAAGCCTAGGCTCAGAATTCACACACATTGCATGGGCATTCCAGACAAGCTCACCATCGTTACCTTAATAGTTTTCAGAAAAGCTGCACGTTTACCGCAAGGTCTTGCGAGGATGTGGGTGCACCACGTGAATCCCGCTGTGTGCAGGCTCAAAATTCCAGAGGTTTCTTGAGAATATTTCTGTTTAGATATTTTCCATAGCACTGTGTCTGTTTCCGAGGGCACTACATTTTGCTAAGACTTAAGCGTGATTTTTCACAGGCTGCACATTCAGCAGTTTGATTGTCAACTGGTCGAGACCTGTTAATCACTTAGTTCGCTGGGGCCTAGCTAGAATTGCCCTAAATCACGGGGTACACTGAAATTTTCTGAGCGACAGGGTCTTAGCTCTTTTGTCTGACATTTCCTAAATGCTTAGCATTAGGCTGTATTGGCTTCCCTGTCAAGCTGACAATCCACCTGCGAATGTCTAGGTTATTCCTAAAAGTGCTTGTTTTCCGAGTATTTATTGTCTAAGTAGCACTTTTGCGCAGATTCCGTGAATTAAGTTTTCCCCCCTAAAATTTGTACCAAAAATTTTACACCAGCGTTGTCGCCAACGACAGGCAAAATTCTAGCCCAAAAATTTACCCACACCCCCTTTGTGTAGCCGGAAAATTCTAACCGGGCCCCCCCTTAAAATTCTTAGAAAATTTTACCCCTGCGCGAAACGCGCATAGCCCCCCCCCTTGCATCAGCGCCCCGAAACTCTCGTGCACACTAAGTCGCCTCCGTGTGCAGAGAGATCGGTTTGCTGTCGGGGCTCGAGCACGCGAGCGAAAAACCGAAAAACTCAAACTGAACTGAATGTTCAGCCTGTGCGCCGCTCTTATATAGTGCGCGAGGCCCAAATTTCGACCAATCAGCGCGCCCCAGAAACAGACTCTAAGCATCTATTCTATTGGTCGAAAATCACTAAAATAATTTGACCAATACGGAACGAGAATTCAATCAGTTTTTAAGAGCCTGTGATTGGCTGGAGAATTTTAACGCGTAGTCTACAACCAGAGGGTTATGAGGGGGCTAACGAGGGTCACCCCTATCCGGAGTCTGAATACCGAAGTGCAGCATAGTGCAAGGTCTAAAAAATTACGACGGGGTTCACCCATACCCCCTGCGAAACTGGAAAACCACGTGCAGCTTTTGTGGTAAGCCCTCCCCTTAATATCTGATGTGCTCACTGTGCACCTAATGATAACTCAAACACCCCAAGAATAGTGAAGTTATACGATGCAAAATGGTGAAACGAATTAAAGGGGGGCGATGGCAACAAAAGCGATAACACTGCATAAAAATTAACAGGCATATACATACATATATATATGCAAAAAAGAAAACTCACGAGGTTAAAGAACGAAACAAAATCAAAAATACCCATAAATTTATACAAATGTGTATGAACATAAGATTTTACAATTCAGGTTTTGCTTATGTTTAAATTGCCTGGTCTAATCAACATGCTAGACTAATTTGCCCTTGAAAATCTTGGCTATTGCAATAAGCTACCTTATACGCATTTTCCAAGTAGAAATTTGCATTGCACAAGTTAAATTCTAAGCCTAAAGTTGGTACTTAGTACTAAGATGGTGTAAACCTATGGGGTGCGGTTTTGCTCAGCGGTAACTTGCTAAATAGTCGTCTGCAAATGGTCACACGGAGTGGTTCTCTCAATCGACCAGACCAACAAAGTTGAGAGATAACGATTCTGAACACAGGAACATGGGCGCGCGAAATTTCAAAACTTGATAACCCCTAGCTTCCTAAGAAGACGTCAGCGGACTCTGCTCGGTGTGATTTTACTAACTGGGACAATAAACTACTTCAGGCGACACCCAATTCAATGCTATAGTCTGGAAAGTAAAAATCGCATGCCTAAAACACCAAAATTCCCAAAACTTCAACTGATTATAATTCTTTAAATATTAACTTGCGGACCATGTTAGGGGTGGTTTTCTTGCTCTACTCGTCAGGCCGAATCGAATGATATGCATTTTAACCTTGTAGCTCGAAAAAGTTAAAATCGCGTTTTTCGGGACCCGATCCGTAAAGTTTGTACATGTAAATTATCAAAATTTTCAAATGGTCTTAACTTTTTAAGTTATGATTTGCGAACCCTGTTTGGGGTGGTTTTCTTACTCAGCGCGATGCGCGGAGTCGAATGGTGCCCATTTTTATGGTGGGTCGTGAAAAAGTGAAAATCGCATTTTTCAGGATCCGATCCGTAAAACGTACACACGTAAAATCTTAAAAAAAACTTTAATTGACCATAACTCTTTATGCATGGATTTGCGGACAGGGTTTGGGGTGGTTTTCTTAACCAGCTCGATGAGCTGAATCGATTGATACCGATTTTAGCACTCGATCCCGGAAAAGTGAAAATCGCATTTTTGGACCGGGATCCGTAAAAGCGTGTACACGTTAAATCTAAAAACTTCAAGAGCCTGTAACTTCCTAACTGTTGGTTTGCGAATAGGGTTCGGGGTGGTATTCTTGATCAGCTCGCCGAGCTGAGTTGAACAGCACTAATTTTAACGTCCAATCTCAGAAAAGTGAAAATCGCATTTTTCGGACCCGGGCCTCTGGACGGGTATACACAAAATTTCGAAATTTTCAAACGCCTATAATTTTTAACTGCTGCCTTTCGGGCTATAAATGGGGTGATTTTCTTGGCCGATGCGATACGAAGAATTGTCAAATACCGGCCTCCGCGCTTTACATTTGGAAACGAAATTGGCATTTACCTAAAAACTCCTATCCGCAACCATTATATATAACCTAAATTTGCCCTTAACTTCAGATGTCCACTTATAGCGCAGGTTCGGAGCGGCTTTCTCGGCTAAGACAACGGGTCCAAGATAATTGGAACCGGTTTTCAAACCCCAAATTATAAAAATATTTCACAAAATGTTAGAATTTGTCGCGAAATCTTGGTTGGCCTGAAACGGCAGCCGGGACGGCCTATTCAGCCTATCCGGCGTACCGAACCCAAAGGCGCCAGCTCCACACCTGAATTTTGAGGATCAGACCCTAAAAACGCTCTAAACCGTTACTCCATTCGATTCTCAGTTATATCTAAAATCCTGCTAAACCCTTGAAAAGCATAAATTCCTCCTACCCCCTTTGCGTGCCATAAGCCTAAGAACGCTGCTACCCCCCGAATCTAAACTGACTAACTCCTCAAACAGAAACTAAAATTCAAAATCTTTTAAAATTTTCGAAAATCTCCAACGCCCGTCACGAGCTCCCCAATTATGTAGCACGATGCATTTTGAATGTTTCAGTAAGAGCCGCCGGCGACTCTGTCGGGGCATATCGTATTACTTCCTATCTGAATTGCTTTTGAAGACGCCCGCGCCTGCTCCCTTCAACATTTCTTGTAAAGACACAGGCTCAGCTAGCATTAACGTAAATGTTTCAAGACGCCACAGAAAAGTATGCAATGAGTTGTAGAGTGCCGGGAAAATGCCGAGAGCGGGGGGATGCTCCCCTGCAAGACACTGTTTCTTTTGCCTGGCGTTTCGCTATCGAGGAAACTTTAAGGGGGTAAACGGAAGGGCTTGTCCCCCTTTTTACTTCTACAGTGAGATTTCCACACTGGCGTACGATTTCCTGCCTACTGCATTGTTTTCATTTTAGTGTTTCCTCGACAAGGGATGCAAGTCAGGAGTTGGGCGTGAGTTTGAGTGTTTGTTTAAACCGACGGTGCACTAAAGACATTTAAGGCAATCTAAATAACCAAATAGCTCCGCCCAGTTCTTACCAGCGGATCAAGCCCTGCAAACCCCTCCTTTTACTCTTTGGTGCACCCACCCCAGTGCGTGTACTGCACATGCCTATGCAGTGAAAGAAAACAGATATATTTATATTTCTAGTTCAGTCCTTGCATTCAGTTAAGTCTAGCCAATTGTCAGTGCATGGGGATGGACCCGACTTTTAGTAAGGCTTGTATGGTCTTCCTAATGTCCTGAGTTTGCCAGATTTAAACGGGTCCTGCAGCCGGAAACACGAATAGGGCGGACTGGCACAGAAAAACTCGAGGGGCTATAGCAGCGTTATTAATGACCATACCTTCTCTGGGGGTGTCACCGGTTACCGCTTATCAGTTTCTTACGCGAACGTGTCCTATCAGTTCAAATTTTCAAAATTTCTGCTCTCTCCCAAAAATAATCTCTGAGCAAACACTTCGTTTGTGATTTGCTATAACTCTAAACGCTGGGGCAGCAGGCAGGCAGCGAGTTGTTTCTAGCCAGTAAGATCTAGTCAGATTGTGCAAGTGGTGTGGCCTAGTCATGTTTTGGGAACCAGAAAGAAAACGATGGGCCAGAATGGGGAAATTGAAGGATAAAATGTGTCATAGTGGAGCTACGTTTTAACAGTACGGCCGGCCCGCAGGCTTTGGCTTGAGAGCACTATACCAACCCCCTTTTTGCATTAATTCTCAGAAAACACTTAACATCATGCGAGTTACACTGATAAAACGCAGCGAGACTTATTTGGTTTCAGGTGGATTACAGACAAAAGGGGGCCAGGGCGAAACGAAATACAGTGAAATGGCGGTGTACGAGCCAATCTTGGACTAGGAACATCTTGCTAGCATTATCAAGAGCTTGGATTATTCATAGATACGTAAGACCAGCCATAAAGCAATAACCGTAGGAAAATAATAGGAGTCAAAACAAAACCAAAGAAAAAATGCCAGAATTTCCTAATTAGAGTATCCTTAGTCGGTGAGTCCGTTCCGAGCACGCCAACGCGATGTCTCCCTTTTTTATAACTCGCAAAACTGCAGCCGCCTTCAGTTTCTAGTTATGCCGCCGTGCAGGCACCCCCTCTTTAGCTCTTACAGACTGCTGATTGGGTGCTCAAATTATCCCCATTCCCTATGCACGCTCTGTCACTAATTTCCGAAAATGCAGATTGCCACACAGCCCTATACTAAGCAAATACAGCAAGACCACTTCCCTTTCTCTCAGATAGACGACTTAAACGAGAAGACAGGATTGCGCACAGGATGCAACGGAGGGGGACAGTACAGGAACAATCGAAAATCCAGGAGGGCGACGATGTAGGATCACTTAGACCTAACATTACTAAGAGCTTTGCATATTAATTTAGCCGGGTTAGAGTTCCTTCCCACATTAATGACACACAAGATAGGCATATATAAGCATAATGAACATACATAAGCATTATAGACATGCACAGACATAACCACACTCAAATTAGCAAGAACAACCCTGATAGTGGATGGAACAATTAATCAGGGCACCCCTATTAACAGAACTTCGAGAGTTTCCGCCCAAACGACTTCCCTCTCTACACACTAATTACACAGCCGCCGGTACAATTAATACAAAATTTAGAAACGAATTAAAACTCGGAAATCCACCCAGTCATATGTCACTAGCTACTCACTATCTAGTCATGCATGATCTAGTAGGGTTTGCCCTAGGTCGATGAGAGAGGGTCAGGTGACGCCCCTAGAGGTGTAGGACTGGTAAAATCAGGTCTGATCCCTATAGTTAATGTCTAGAAGGCGGTAACGACGCAGGGCCAAGCCGCATACAAGAATTCAAACATATACCAGTACATACACATATATGTGAATCGGTAAATCTAGGATACTAGAAAGATTACGTCGGTCTCCAGCTATCATCTTCTAACGCGATTACGAGACGCTCTATCCACAGTCTCCTGTGACTGGACTCCGTTTATACTGTGAAAATGACCCGTCCAGTCTGCAATGTTTCTTACTACTTCGAAACTGAACTGTCGTGGGCCACGAAGGTTTGCCGGTGAAAAGACTTAGCTAGCATCTAATTATTCAAAAAATAAAAACTACTGACAATCATTAGTATAAAAATGTACATGGGCATCAACAATGATGACACTGATAGTAATAATGGTAAGAAGGACAATAAAAATAAAGAATAACAACAACAACAATAATAGTAATAATAATAATAATGATAATGCCAAAAAACAATTGTCCTTTTTCCTTGGAGTCGAGCAATCTGGTGCTCATAGCATGTTACGAACAAAATAGTGTCCCTGACAATATTGCCAGAGATAAAATAGGTCTAGTCTCCAATTGTTGCGGTTTCTAGAGATTGTATCGAGATGGAACTGAGGCGAGTGGCAGGTTGTCAGCCTGGCAATTGAGCGCTGTCCTGCACGACGTTGAGTACGTTGAGTACATAGTTAATACACAACAAAGTCAATTACAGGATTTGCAATTGTACTCAGCAGTTGGTATACAATTGTAAAAAATTTGCAATTGCATAAGTACCTACTGTGGACCAACGTAGACAATTTAAGTATTTTGCTCATAAACTCGGTAGATAATTCTTAAATTATTGATCGTTTGGTTTACGACTAGCGGGGTGGCGGGCTTCCCCCATGCGCATCCCCTTGAAAATTTTACGCGGGATGCTGCGGAGTTGAAAACACGTACACCATGACGTTCTTGCTTCTTGTCCCACTGTACTTGTAAGGTATGGTATAAATTTGCTATCTTATAACGAAACCAAAGGTTTGTTAATGAATAATTGTTAGCTCTCTCACACGAGGACGTTTTTATATCGGGGTGTAACGGATATCCGTTTCCGGTAAAAATCGGTATCCGTTTCCGTTTTCGTTTCCATTATAGAAATAACGGAAATTCTGTCATTTTTACGTTCAAAATTAGTTCTAAATAACGTCCATATCTGGCAATTTTACGGCACAGATATTCTGCAATTGTTCGAAATAAAATGACAGTTACCAAATTCATTCAAAATCTTAAAAAATTCGATGCATCCGCTATTTTTTAAATTTTCGAAAGCCCGGTGAACATTTGCACGTCTCTATTGTGTTGGCTGAAAATGAAACATCTTGCAAGTTTTTTTACCTCAATAACCGCTTTCCGTTTACGTTTTCGTTGTTTTTACTATCCGTTTACACAATGCTTTTTTATATCCGAAACTGATAGACATATTAAATACTACACACTGTTTTGAAGAATCAACTGAATATACCAATTCTTACAATTGCTTATCTTACAGCATGGCATTTCAATTTACAACTTCTATGTAAATTGACAATTACCCGAATGTGTTGCTTATCGCTGTTAATTTTTTTAAAACATATTTCTTGAGATTTTTTCATAAAATAAATCACATTCAAAGTGACAAATTTTAGGCCTAAGTTTGACAAAATTTGGCTTGGTCTAGTTACGGATCCAGGTCGATGGCAGAATGCATTTCCTTCTGGCCTTGTCCTGAGAGAAGTATTGCGACGCGAATAGTTCATTTGAAGCTCAAAATGTGTTTTCTAGTCAAATAATAGGTAAAAAATGTGGTGAAGTTTTAACCTAAAATTAATACAAATTTTACCTTTTGGCGCTATTAGATAATATATCGAAAATTTTGCTGAAAACGCGTTTTAAAATTTAAAATTTTTGGACGCAAAAAGTATCTTCCTCATCGAGGAATCTTGGATAAGCCATTGGTATGCTTGGATCAAATATAAGTCTGTACACCCCGCGTAGCTTAATGTTTGTATTCTTTTATAATGGGTAAGCATTACTAGTACTTGTGCAGTAATAGTAATCAAACAATTCCGACCCACAATTATGTTGTTCTGACATACTAATGGTAATCGTCTTGTGTTTTGTTAACAAATATATCTAAAGTATTATATTAATGCTAACATTTTTTGCAATTAGGAAAAAACAGAACTTACCATAGGTTTTGTTTAAAAGTCTAGTGCGTGATATATGTTTATTTAGCAAGTTAACTTTGCCAATTAAGCAAGAAGCGTTTGAGAAAGTTTTCTGGTTGTTTGTGAGGCACAGTTGGTGAATGTTATTGTTGCAGGAAAACACCGCAGGTGCAGGGTTGGCAATTGTACTGACAAAGCCTAAACCTAAGCCTAATCGTATGCCTAGCCTAAGCGTAAGCTTAAGTTCAAGCTTTAATACAATCTCAGTGTCGGAGTGCAAATGTCTCCAAGTCGGCAGGCCTCTATTTTTGACATGTTTTGACAGTGTTATATGCTAACTGCCAGGTGTAGAAACTAAGTAAGATTTGCCAAGGAGGGTTTTCATACGCTTACGTGGAAAATTGCAATATATATTACAATCAAGTGATTAATTATTCTTGAACCTATAAGAGTTTCAAGTGATTGTGCCATAGATCGACACCGGGACAGTTTGCTGTTATTCGATTACGGACTGTTATTCATTTTTATTTCACCTAATGTTAGTTACACTCAAAGTCAACGCCCTTTTTGTCTATCTTCTTTTATTTGAGCAGAACTGACTTGCTCGTAAATTTTTGTTGATTTTCATGGCCATTGATTTGGTTGCTGGATTTAATAAAGTTTATGCGTAGTTTTGGAGTGTCTGTTACATATTTTGTCTGTCTGGACCATTTTCTGCTTTCTAAGGCTTATGGACTGTATAGACTAGGAATCTAAATGAAGACGCAGACTCCTATTGATTAGAACTCAAAATGAGCACTCCCTCTCATATTACCTTCAACCCCTCTTACTCGGGTCATTACAATATTTTTGCTGATATATTATACTAGCTATTTTTATGTGATAAAATGCTGCAGGCAATACTGATAAAACAGTAATGTATTTAATATTCAAAACCTACGGAAGAAAGTATTAATAACTAATTTAAATTTATCAGCAGTTGATTTTCAAATTAATTTGCAACTTGACGTCGTATAAAAGTGCTTTGAAATTTACAAAACACCCGTGCTGCAACTCTTCGAAGATGCTGTCCCACATAAATGGAAATGAATCTTGAAGTGGGCGTTCACCAACTGAACGCAATGCATTAAATTTTAATTTTCGTCAAATTTTTTTTGTTGTTTATGCGAGCCATTTAGAAGATTAATACTTCCATTTTATTTCAAAATTGATGTGCTGACGTTCCATACCTGCGCGACAATATTAAAAAGTCAGTAGAACTAGAATTTTAAATATTAATCCAGTTTCGATTACAGTCCGGCACAGTCGAATTTTTAGACTGAGTGATTGGGCGGTATACAAGAAACAGCGCTAGATTTGTTTTCGAGTTATTGTGCTTGATCGATTTTACCATAAACTCAGTTCATCGTTCATCGTATGCTGGTTGGTCAGGCTAATTATCTGCTCTATTAACATCAGACGGATTCGACGAAAATGCTTGTTTCTGTAAAACCTGTGCCCGTAATCGCAAATGTGTGTTGTACCTGTCATCATTTGGTGATAAGTCCGACTAATATTTGAACTAATCAGTGTTGAGTTTCAATATTTTAGCACATTGATTGCTAATTTCAGACGCGCAGCTCAACAAGGTCACTTGTGTTGGAACTTCTGCTAACAAGCACTAGGTGCTTCGCAGATGAGTGCTCCTACAGGATCTCAGTCACAATTGTTAGAGCCTTCGCACACTTGTCTCTACAAGCTTAAGCCTCAGTCTTAGCCTGGGCCAACTCTTAGCTAGAGCCTGAACTAAAATGATGCCAAGAGCTGAAATTTTTGAAAACAGCGGCGGCGAAGTGTACAATAGCATGTTGCATTTTAACTTGTTCAATTTCATTGTTGTGTTGATTGGAAACCAATCGCTAATATATGATAGCTGTTATACTTGAGCAGAGTGTTGAGTCTTGTGTGAAAGCATGCGAAAACAATGAGAGCGCATTTCAAAATAACCCACCGCTGTTACAGCGCGCTCCAACTGAATTGAAATTATACGTTTTAATGGGTACGTTCGTGTTTCTTGTTTAGGTGAAAACAGAATGTTTTGACTTTGACTCATTTTTGTTATGAATATGTGAACTCACGTCTAGTGTTGTTTGATAAAGCTTACCACGACTCGTAATTTGGAAACTATCGATAAATCTTAAACCAATCAGCCGTTGGCTCTTGTACGCTCCCTGCCCATATAAGGTTAATTTTTATGCTTAGGCTCAGGCTTAGGGTTTGGCTCAGGCTTTAGGCTTAGGTTAGTTAAGCCATTTTCGTCACGTAAAAGCGTAAACCTGTGCCTGAGTATAAGCCTGTCAGGTAAGTACCTATACAGGAACCTTTAAATACTTTATCCATAGTGATGGGCGGTATGCCATCTTTGGGTATTATTTTTAATCAGTTCAACCATTTTATAATGTTGGCACCAAAGATGACACTATACTTATTTTGATGTCCCAGTATCGTCTGACATTGTTGGTCAGTTGTTATAGGGTGTCGGATGGCACCGCAAACCAATTTATAAATAAAAATTTTCGAGGTGCAGAACCGCCGGGCACTATACCAGTAAGGTTATAATACTGTTCGCTTTGAAGATGAGTACACACCCTGAACTCGGAGTACATAACGAATAGCTATGTGTATGTGTTTGAAATTTCACAATAATATTTCTGTGCTCGTCTTTGTGATATCACGATAACTTAGGATATAAGCGTAACTGTTGAACGGAACAAAGTAAAGGATCACACGGCAAAACTCTGAGGCGGCCACAAAAATGTTCACAAACAGTGGCGGATGCAGAAATTTCTGATGATGGTGACCGCGCGATATATAACGGTTGAAAAAGCACGCGAGAGGAACGAACGGCGAAGTCAATTTTGGCGTTGATCTGTTTTGGGCGGAGCTTAAGCCAGGGTGCCTCCCCGTTGGTCCCGCGAGTAGTCACAAATTTGTGTTTTCAGACAATTTTATAATTAAATTCGGCCAATCCGAAGTGATCGCTCGCCAGCGTTAATGTCAAAACGGGGGAACGGGACATTGGGGCCCAGTAATCCCTCCTTCGTTTTATTCTGGCCTGAAAGCTTTTGCAAACGCCATTTGATCATATGCCATATCCCTTACATTTTTCAGCGTATACTGTGGATCCCAACAAGTGGACCCCTCTTAAAGTCATTTACACATTGCAGTTTACCAAAAATCCATTCCAATATATATGTTCAGTATACTGGTTAATTAGCGAGCACACAACCTTGTTTCCAATCACATCAATTTTAAAACCAAACCACGCTCCAACATGCGGTAAAGTAACTATAACCTGTGTGTGTTTGGCACTAGGGCGTATACAAAGGTGAGGGATAGATGGGGCATATCCGTCCCGACACTTCTAAACGGACCACGAACAAAGCAACTTTAACACGATT
The DNA here is from genome assembly GCA_030248215.1 of Enoplolaimus lenunculus. Taxonomy (NCBI): domain Eukaryota; kingdom Metazoa; phylum Nematoda; class Enoplea; order Enoplida; family Thoracostomopsidae; genus Enoplolaimus; species Enoplolaimus lenunculus. Next base: position 94,929 of record JASANG010000937.1, on the reverse strand, counting down.
TTGAATGTATTTTTTTGGATTATTGAGAGCAGTAAACTTTCATTTGGGTTTACCATCCGAAAAATTGTGGTTAAGTACGCTCCAAGCCAGTGGTGGATCGAGAAATTTCTGAAAGTGAGGGTGATATGAAATAGTAAGAGAAAACTTCACGAGCAAAGTGAACAAGAAGCCTAACGGCATTTTAGGTCAAATCCTTAATACAAAATTTTGTAATTCCTACCGGCCAGTAATGCCAGAGCGCCCTCCTTGTATCTGCCAGTGCCCGTGGTGTTCGCCTGTTATTCCATACGTGTGTATTAGTGGCTAAAACCTATTGATTGTAATGCCATATGTTCAAACTATATTAGTCCGTGATTGTCACTGGTTCCAAAAACGACGTTTGTGTGCGTATTATGTCTATTTTCGTTCAGCGTTTTTATGCCGAAAGGGGGCACTTATGCGCTCTGTTGTGGGGACTATTGGTGTCGGATAAGGCAATGATAGCCGTAGCTTGAACTCTGGTCAGAGATGCATATGAAAATGATCGCTGATTTACACACTTTAGTAGTTTTTAGGATTAACCTCCTGTTTCGCGTTTTCCTACATTCCCTCAAATGGAAATTTTACCTTTGTCCCCTCTAATTAACACCGGTACATTATTTATAAACTTGGTGGACACACTAAGGGGGACACTACCTAACACTTTGTTTACTGAGTAGTGTTGTTTATGGTAAAAACCATTACTGATTTTGTTGTTCAATGTGTTCAGATAGGCAAACCTGTGTAATTATGCATTGAACCATGAGACATTTATCGTCTGCTCTTTGCACTCCAATTTGAATTTATCAATAACGTTTTTGAAAACGACGTTTAGCGGCGTTTTAGGTTCTGGTTTGTAGGCAAATCAGTTGTTCCGTGAGCTGTTAATGGTAAGCTGAACAATCTACCACAATTGCTGGAGTCATTGTGAAAACAGTTGTGTTTAACCAAGAACTGTCGGATTCCAAGGGACGAGTTACCCAAGCTTAACCCTTTCTCACATGAATATTTTCTATTTCTCCTGAGATCTACTTTTATGCTAGGATTCGAACTCCAGTGATTGGAGTGGGAGGCGTATACCATCACCACTCAGCTATAGGAGTTTGACGCTCGAGCCCGAGGGGGCTCGCACGTCTTGTGGTGATTTAGTACTATGTATACGTGTTGCAATTGTTAAACACGATTCGATATATACAATTTAACGTATATACACTGCGCTGAGTTGCCTATAGGCAACTCAATGTGAGAAGGGGTTATAGATAGTAAACTGAAAATTTTCCGCTTAAACATAGTAAACTGAAAATTTTTTCGCTTAAAGATAGTAACCTGAAATTTTTCGCTTAAAGATAGTAAACTGAAAATTTTTCGCTTAACCCTTTCTCACATGAATATTTTCTATTTCCTCTGAGACCTACTTTTATGCTAGGATTCGAACTCCAGTGAGTGAAGTGGGAAGCGTATTCCATCACCACTCAGCTATAGGAGCTTGACGCTCGAGCCCGAGGGGGCTCTCACGTCTTGCCGTGATTTAGTACTATGTATACGTGTTGCAATTGTTAAACACGCTGCGATATATACAATTTAACGTATATACACTGCGCTGAGTTGCCTACAGGCAACTCAATGTGAGAAGGGGTTATAGATAGTAAACTGAAAATTTTCCGCTTAAACATAGTAAACTGAAAATTTTTTCGCTTAAAGATAGTAACCGGAAAATTTTTTCGCTTAAAGATAGTAACCTGAAATTTTTCGCTTAAAGATAGTAAACTGAAAATTTTTCGCTTAACCCTTTCTCACATGAATATTTTCTATTTCCTCTGAGACCTACTTTTATGCTAGGATTCGAACTCCAGTGAGTGAAGTGGGAAGCGTATTCCATCACCACTCAGCTATAGGAGCTTGACGCTCGAGCCCGAGGGGGCTCTCACGTCTTGCCGTGATTTAGTACTATGTATACGTGTTGCAATTGTTAAACACGGTGCGATATATACAATTTATCGTATATACACTGCGCTGAGTTGCCTACAGGCAACTCAATGTGAGAAGGGGTTATAGATAGTAAACTGAAAATTTTCCGCTTATGAAAATTTTTTCGCTTAAAGATAGTAACCTGAAATTTTTCGCTTAAAGATAGTAAACTGAAAATTTTTCGCTTAACCCTTTCTCACATAAATATTTTCTATTTCCTCTGAGACCTACTTTTATGCTAGGATTCGAACTCCAGTGAGTGAAGTGGGAAGCGTATTCTATCACCACTCAGCTATAGGAGCTTGACGCTCGAGCCCGAGGGAGCTCTCACGTCATGCCGTGATTTAGTACTATGTATACGTGTTGCAATTGTTAAACACGGTGCGATATATACAATTTATCGTATATACACTGCGCTGAGTTGCCTACAGGCAACTCAATGTGAGAAGGGGTTATAGATAGTAAACTGAAAATTTTCCGCTTAAACATAGTAAACTGAAAATTTTTTCGCTTAAAGATAGTAACCTGAAAATTTTTCGCTTAAAGATAGTAAACTGAAAATTTTTCGCTTAACCCTTTCTCACATAAATATTTTCTATTTCCTCTGAGACCTACTTTTATGCTAGGATTCCAAGTCCAGTGAGTGGAGTGGGAAGCGTATACCATCACCACTCAGCTATAAGAGCTTGACGCTCGAGCCTGAGGGGGCTCTCACGTCTTGTGGTTATTTAGTACTATATATACGTGTTGTAATTATTAAACACGGTGCGATATATACAATTTATCGTATATACACTGCGCTGAGTTGCCTACAGGCAACTCAATGTGAGAAGGGGTTATAGATAGTAAACTGAAAATTTTTCGCTTAACCCTTTCTCACATGAATATTTTCTATTTTCCCTGAGATCTGCTTTTATGCTAGGATTCGAACTCCAGTCATTGGAGTGGGAGGCGTATACCATCACCACTCAGCTATAGGAGTTTGACGCTCGAGCCCGAGGGGGCTCTCACGTCTTGTGGTGATTTAGTACTATGTATACGCTTTGCAATTGTTAATCACGGTGCGACATATACAATTTAACGTATATACACTGCGCTGAGTTGCTTATTGGCAACTCAATGTGAGAAGGGGTTATAGATAGTAAACTGAAAATTTTTCGCTTAACCCTTTCTCACATGAATATTTTCTATTTCCCCTGAGATCTACTTTTATGCTAGGATTCGAACTCCAGTCATTGGAGTGGGAGGCGTATACCATCACCACTCAGCTATAGGAGTTTGACGCTCGAGCCCGAGGGGGCTCTCACGTCTTGTGGTGATTTAGTGCTATGTATACGTGTTGCAATTGTTAAACACGGTGCGATATATACAATTTAACGTATATACACTGCGCTGAGTTGCCTACAGGCAACTCAATGTGAGAAGGGGTTATAGATAGTAAACTGAAAATTTTCCGCTTAAACATAGTAAACTGAAAATTTTTTCGCTTAAAGATAGTAACCTGAAAATTTTTCGCTTAAAGATAGTAAACTGAAAATTTTTCGCTTAACCCTTTCTCACATGAATATTTTTCTATTTCCCCTGAGACCTACTTTTATGCTAGGATTCGAACTCCAGTGAGTGGAGTGGGAAGCGTATACCATCACCACTCAGCTATAAGAGCTTGACGCTCGAGCCTGAGGGGGCTCTCACGTCTTGTGGTGATTTAGTACTATGTATACGCTTTGCAATTGTTAAACACGGTGCGACATATACAATTTAACGTATATACACTGCGCTGAGTTGCTTATTGGCAACTCAATGTGAGAAGGGGTTATAGATAGTAAACTGAAAATTTTTCGCTTAACCCTTTCTCACATGAATATTTTCTATTTCCCCTGAGGTCTACTTTTATGCTAGGATTCGAACTCCAGTCATTGGAGTGGGAGGCGCATACCATCACCACTCAGCTATAGGAGTTTGACGCTCGAGCCCGAGGGGGCTCTCACGTCTTGTGGTGATTTAGTGCTATGTATACGTGTTGCAATTGTTAAACACGGTGCGATATATACAATTTAACGTATATACACTGCGCTGAGTTGCCTACAGGCAACTCAATGTGAGAAGGGGTTATAGATAGTAAACTGAAAATTTTTCGCTTAAGTAAGCATCCAACAATGATCAAAACTAAAATTTTGCACTATCTGATTCTGTGCTACAATTGCGTTTGGTTTTTAGCTCGCGACTGTTTTTCAACTACTATATATTACGCGGCTTTCCTCATTCGGGGTTTCTCATTCCGCCACTGTATCCGAGGTTTTCCGGCTTGTTCTGAAAACGAATTGGTATCCAGAGGGATAACCAAAGAAAACTCTGCCGCCCAGAAATGTTTAGCTTCGTTTGTAAGTAGTATCTGTTCATGCCCATCTTGAATTCCCGCCCCCCCCCCAAATCTTGACCTGTCTACGGGTCTGGAGCATCCCATATGAAGTAACAAATTGCTTTCTGAATATTTGTTGAAGCCTAATCCTCTTGACATGTATTTGACAGTTTGGTATATAAACTTGTAATTAAAATATTCAGTTTTATTAATTCCAACAACTTGACTACTAATTCAATTCCTATATCTGACACGCCATTTTAAGAATATTTGGTTCGTTCCACTTTCCGCCACATATATACGCTTTCAGACTTAGGATTACGAAAAGGTTCACACATCGCCCCCCTTTCGGACACACCAACAGACAGATTGTAAAAAATCACAAATAAGAGCATTATTATTAGTTTTATTTGAAAATTTCTGCTGAATTATGCTTTTTTATGTGAAAATTCTCAGAATACATGCAAGATTTTTATTTATTCATTTTGTAATACATGGGTTTTTCGGAATACCCGTACATTTAGTTATTGCAGTTCGATAGTTATTGTACATATGTAGCTGTATCATTCCTATTGAATTATCTGTTTTGCAGTAAAATCATTTGCGTGGGTAACAGTGATTGTGTGCCAAAAAAAATGCATGCAGATACAGCTCTTTGGCTTTTCTGCAGCGGCGGATCTGAACGGGTGGGACATATATCCTCCCTGTTCTGACGACGTGTTGAAAATTTTACAAAACGAAAATGTTTTATCTGAAATTTACGCTGTGTTTTCTAACTAAAACAGGTGAAAAATATGGTGAGATCTCAACAAAATTTTTTTTTGCCTCTGGCGCAATTAATGAATGTTAAAATATCGAAAAATCTGCTAAATATTACAAACATATTCCTAAGCCTAAGCCTAAGCGTAACAATGAGCATATTACGTCAACCGGAAAACACTAAATCCGCGACTGTTTGGATTTGTTGTTGCATCTGCAAATCGTTTAAATCTTCTCAACCGGACATCACTTGCACACACACCTCTACGCTACCCAATTTTTCGATGGCACCAATGCTTATTCACTGCAAAAAATGGTGAGTCAAATTGACTCTCTCCGAAATAGGCTCTACGGGACTACACAAACTGAGTCAAATTCGACTCCGCCAGAGCCAAATTCGGCTCACTGAGCCGCACGTTTGACTCTGGCGGAGTCGAATTTGACTCCGTTTGTGTAGTCCGTAGAGCCTATTTCGGAGGGAGTCAATTTGACTCACCATTTTTTGCAGTGTGATACTACATGCGAACATCTTGGGGTAAAGGCTTCGAACAATATTTAGAAGTTTTAATACGGACGCTTTTGGTGTCTGCGAGCGTTATTTCGCATCTCGACGTTTAAGCCACTGAGTACATTTAACAAGTAGTTTAGCGTAGCGTTATCGACGTATCCTAATGTTGCCCCGGATATGTAATAAAAACCAGCGAATTCAAATTATAGGACGCCCAATGTTTATAAAATCGTGGATAAATTTTATCATTTATGTTAGTAATGAACTGATATATCGGTATCGGTAAAATCAAAGGATCGATATTTTAAGAGCATACCGATACCGATACTTTTCAATTTTACCTATTTTAAGACAAATTGAGTTGAGTGCAGAAAAATTAAATACACTTTTGACAGGGCGGTTAAAAATACTGAGCGTAGCAATGTAATTGATAAATAAAAGACCTGGTTACGTTTCAAAGCAGGAAGATAAATATTTGATTAAGTCACTGACGTATCCCTAGGTTGTGGACGAGTTTGGGGTAAGAGGCAAACCCCTATTACCTGGGTGTAAAAACTATGGATGGGAAATGAAAAAAATGCCATTTTTGCACCGGAGAACTTGCGCGTCTGTTCTTCGTCCTTGTATCTCAGTTCGACACGTATCAGTTACACAGTGACACAAATATTTCAGGTGTAAGGTGCAATATACCGACCTTATAATTGATTTGCGAAGTTACACATGGTGTAAATTTTACTCTGATTAAAAACGGCGGTAGGTCAACCGTAGAGTGGGTCGGAGGGAGCGGAGAAACTTGGATGCGAACCCAGACTCCTTATAAGGAAAGCGGCCGAATCACAAGCAGTCTATTTCTTGCTATATTATTTTTAAGCTTTCCAGCAACGGTGTAAAACTCTACTATCGAAATCGGTAACCAAATATCGGTATCTGTATCGGTATCGGTATTTTACAGTATCGGTTTCCCACAGGCATGTAGCCAGCTCACCTTGTTACGGGGCTAAAGATTTTTCAGGAGGGGCATTCAAGGACTTTCGATGAGTTTTACAAGCAAGGTGGAAAATTTTTTAAAGGGCCAAAATTTTACCACGAGAGCCGAGGCTTTGCTTAGGCTAAGCATGATGCTTTTAGATTTAGGCTTGGACTTAGGCTTTGGCTTTATTAAATACTGAACGATTTTCAAGTTGCTTTCTGCTAACGATGACCAGCATAAAAAATTAAAAGATTTTCCTGTATTTTTATAGCAGAAACGGATGCCCGCTTATACACCTTGACTCACTGAAAACCTTTGTTCAATAAGCAGTTAACTCAATATTTCATACCCAACTACACAACGACACACACCACCCTTTGTTTAACAATTTTAATCCTCCGAAAATAGATGTGTTCATTTTGAACATTGACTGTCGTTATTTTAAAAAACGTTTGGCAGAAGAACAACAACAAACTGTGCCTCTGTTTTCTAGTTGAATACAATTTACCCTGCCATAAAAGTAACGCTTATTAAATACGATGGATAGGCTGAACCTCCTACTGAGAGATCTGATGGCAATGGAATATAACTTTTTCACAGTTTGCTTATTATCGTCGTCGTTGATGTGTCTATATCATGTGCAGATTACGATTGTATAATTAGTTCCATTAGGTGGGTAGAGCGTATTTTGAGTAGGCACGCTCAGTGAATGTATACATTAGTAATAAGGTGATATATCCCGGTTTGAAATTTCTGAAGAAACCTAAAAAATGACACTTTTAACAGTTTTTGGAATAATTATATACGTCGTTTCTCGAGATCGTATACAGCCTGCCGAAAGTGCTGGACCAGATAGGGAGTAAGGGCTTCCCTTGAAACTCTAGGGTTGGGGGCCCCTAAACTCGCGAGCGAGAAACCAGACGCATTTCAATACTTCGGCGGTTTTTGTTTCACCCGATTAGGGCGGGGGCCTTATTAGGGGTGGGTCCTCTCAAATGGGGGTATAGGATGTTGCTACTCCGGTCCTGCCTCCCGAAATGAAATTTTTTGTTAATTCCTGAGCATGGTGTAAATGCTTGAAACCTGTCTAAGATGTGATTGTTTTGAAATGAAAACCGAGGCTTTATACTGTTTGTTCAATGAAATTCTGGCCGTGAAATATATGTTGTGTACCTAAAATGGGAGTAAACTCAACGTCGTTTCAGCGCCGCATAAGATGGTTAAAAGATTGGTCGTAATTTGGCTTGTTTTGGTTTAGTATATATATATTTAGCATGAATTCAGTATTGAATTCTTGATTGCGTTCATTGGCGGTTCCAGATGGAGTTCATTGGGTGCCTGTAAACCAGATATGTAGCAAGGCATGGCCCCATCCCCGGCACCTGTGCCAGCATGTTATTAGTCGGGACACTCGGGGCAGTTTTTATATAAGACTTTTAGTTAACTCGGATAAAAAACAAGCCTATCAAAACTCGGTTCTCGTTTCAAAAATATGAAAATCACAAGCCACTACTGAACACGGTATATTTTTACTTTCACATGGTTTGCTGTACACAATACACAACAGAGGCGCGCACGGGAAAAAAACCAATGGAAAAAATGTTTTTCTGGGTTTTTCCAATACCAGGGAAACACATGCTTACAGGTTTTAAATTCAGCTGCACTTTACTAAAGCTACGATGGCTCCTCAAGGGCAGACGCAGGTTGAGTTGAGTTGTGTCTCCTATTGCCCCAGCAGTACTACGGTGCTAAAAAGTATGATTTCCAAATGGTTGCCTAATCAAACCAGAATTCGAGTTGCATCACTGCTACTATATTATACTTCTTGAATCTTGAAGTGATTGCTACATCTATTTTAGATTCTTTCTGTTTCTCTTTGATGCTGCATTTATTGCAGATATATGCAGCGTTTAGTTCAGAACTTAACTTCTGATTATTTTCATTTTTCACTCCTGTTTGCCGGGAAAATCTACTGTAAATACATTCTTCATATTACGTAAAAAAGTTGTCAAATATTAAATTGAAAAATGTTCCGATTTGGACGGTATCAGTCGAGTCTATGCGTCAAAATAGGGTACTGTTCTTCAACCTGCAGTCGAGTTTCTTTACGAAAATAGAAATCCCGTATGTTCTCGTATATAAACAAATTCTTGTCGCTCTGATGTAGAGAACTCCATACATTTTGATTCACTATATTCCGCGAATTTCATACTGGGTGGGAAACTTGTTTAAATTTTTTTTCTAAATCCGCTGCTGACGTTATGATTATATACATTAAGTTTTGAACTTTGTGAATTTTGAAAGGTTTAGAATTCTTGACCATTTAATTTATGTTTAGAATTTCGAATTAAACGCCGAACTGAGAAACAACTATTAGTGTTCGCGTTTACTGCCAGAAATTTTATAGGGCCACAAGTACTGTAAGTTGAAAGAATGCAGCGTCCGTTAAAAATCGGACGGTTTAAAAACTCTAAACTGATTCAGAATTAGTTGAATCACTGATTCTGAATTAGGTCTTTCACAACTCAAAATTCTGAATTGATTGAGCTCATTCTGAGCTAATAAATCAACTCACCCAAAATTAAATCTGCTCACAGTGAGTAAATATTTAGTGTTATTAACTCAGGCATTACCAGAAATGACTATTTAGTTCTCTGAGTTGATTTGTCATCTCATTGGAATTTACAGTGTACGAGATAACTTTCGAAATAAGATTGCTTTTATGAAACATATCTCCATGGCGTAAATGTTTTTAATTCAAACTTTACCATGAAATTTATTGCAGTTATGGTTTGCAGACAACGCAGGAGTATCCGCAGAATACTAATATTGATTTGAATCTAAGCTTGGGCCCATGTGAAGATAAGGGGCGGAACGTTTTTCTGTGGGAATAGAATACAGTAAGTTTAAGGTTTAGACAAATTTTTTTGCCTGGCTTAGGCTTAGGCTTAGTAATATGGTAATTGTTACGCTTAGGCTTAGGTTTCGGCTTAGGAGTATGTTTGTAATACTGTTCCGACCCCTGCTCTTTACATTGGCCAACTTTGTACGTTCAGGCTGGTGTTTGGTCAGAACAGTTGTACGGTTAAGGTGTGCAAGTGTGAATTTTAAGCAACACGTTAAACCGAAATCTGGTTGGATTTTAAAGACACCAGAAACTTAGGTTTGACGGGGTCATGCATGCAATATCGGTGAACGGTATCTGTAAAGTATAACGGTACTGTAGCGTCCCGAATAAGAGGGGAGTGATAAGAGAGGTTCCCATTTTGGGTCCCAATCTAATCAGAGTCCGTAAGCACATAGGGTCCCTAAACCCTAATTAGAGTCCATAAATGTCTATAATCCCTAACTGTACATTTGTACCGCATAAATGACTGCAGGACCAAATAATTTGACTTCGAAACTTTAAATCGTGCTCAAGTTTTGAAAGTACGTACCTAAGTATAACCTTGCATTATCGCTCAAGCTATTGACACAAGAGAAATAATCGTTTAATTCAACGGACTGTTGCAGTACCGGATATATATCAGAAACGAAAGGTGGCGGAGCGTGGGTTAAAAATAAACAGCAGTCCATAACCGAATAATAGGAGGGCACCCTATCGACAAGCCAAAGTAAATATCAGTCCCCCACCTCTTATTCGGGTCACTACAGTATTTTATACTATCAGTTCAACGCCTCTTCATATACCTGCTACCTACCTATGTAAAAATACATAGGGCATTTGAAGGGGATGTAGCCGCGCTCCATCGCATGTTTCTGCAGATATATACCATGGTTTATTTTATACATTTCAGAGTTAGCTACTATTCTTTGTTACTTAACTCAATTTTACACACAAATATTAAAAAAACCTACGACGCCAAAATTTCATAATTTCGACAATTTTAATTTCAACTGTAATAAACATCGTAATTGAATTCAAATTTAGAAAAAAGATTTGAACAATGCAACGTGCAAATGGACCAGCGTCGTATGACGAAATGCCGAGACTACGAAAACTATCTGAACGACCGTTGCCACGTAATCGGAGAATATCGTTGCCGACAATTAGTCCAGTTGTTGCTGCCGCTGGAAAACAGGTAAGAAACCGGCATTTACGTTAAGTCCTCTCACAGTTCAGTTTAAGCCTTAGGCTTAGGTCTAAAGTTTCCTACCCTTCTCTGCACGCATAGCTGAGGGCGGACCATTGGTTCGCTGGACTGCAATAGAGGTAGCTGAAACTTTAGGTTAGTTTGCTTAAGATCAGGTTTATGCTTAAGGTTAAGAATATGCTTATCCTGTTGTTACGGCCGTCAGTTATACATGCTGTTTTAAACTTAATCATACGCATAAGCCTGAGTTTTGAGCCTTTATCTTAAGCTGCGTTTCAAAGGAAGTAAATACACATAAACGATTTTTTGTTTGCTTTGCATTATATACTTATATCGTTAGTTTATCTTGAGATAAATTGGCATACTTCAAGGGTGCCTCCCCTTGCACATCGCTTTCGGCGCCCACAGAGCACTTCAAAAACATAGTGAGCAGTGTTCAGGTACCGTAGTGGTACTGACCCAAATAACTGACGTAGCGTAATGAGAGTCGCAATCCTCACTCAGAGTCTGAATTGACAATAGATTGAGTGTATATCTCTAATTAGAGTCCGTAAGTGAGTATAGTCTGACACTGTTAATTAGAGTCCATAATTGTCAATCACCGTATTAAATTACGTAAATACTGCCTGAATCAAGTAACGTTGACCTCTGAATGTTATTAGGCACTGAGATTCAGAGTATATGTTACCTATATTAATGGCAATATAGTCAAATTTGTCACTTTTGTAGTCCGCTTGCCAGCAGAAAATTTTTTACCCAGGCTTAGGCTTGTTACGTTCGTTTTTGAGTGAGAATGACCTGTTATCTCTTCCACGATGCTCAACTTCAACGTGGCGTGGTGTGTAGCCGTGTAGCATAAAAGTTTTTGGCGATATCATTTGGTTGCTGTGGTCTCTGAAAAATAGTATAAAACATTTTTTTGCGTTATTTATCTGTCGTGCGTGAATATTTGGCTTTATTTTAAAGGCGAATAGACTTTATTTTAAGGGCGAATAGACTTCTTACAGAAGATTATTAGTTCGATTTTATGGTTCAATTTTTTGTTTCATATTTTAACTCCAGAACATTGTTTATTTCAATTGCCCATGTATAGAACAGGGCCGGATCGTTGCCCATGTATAGAACAGGGCCGGATCGTTTTCCGACGGGACTGTAACAGAGTCAGTTTCAGCTTTATAGGCAAGCTTTTTTGCTTAAGCTTAGGCTTTATGCTCAAAAATAGGCTCATCGTTACGATTAGGCTTTTAGGCTTAGGAATATGCTTATATTACTGTTCCGGCCCTGTTCTCTACATGGGCCGTTTTAATGGTTTATCCATAGCGTGATCGACTTATTTCGAAGAGTCTCGGTGAATTTTGAACTTTTGTTTAAACTTGCGATACGCTTTCTGTGCTGCGTAGTGCCGTGAGTTACCGGACATTATCGTTCGCTGCCGCTGCAGTTCGACGCCGCGTTTTATAGTTTTGCTATTTACTTTTAAGATATTCTAATTTTCAATACTAACATATGGTTTAATATTTGAAAAAATTCAATGACGCCTTATTTAACGCCAAGATTTTCTATTAAGATTCGAGCCGTTTAGTTGTGGATCGTACTCTTTGCTGGCTGTGTGTACGTCACACAAAATGTAGAAAAACAGGTCAAAATCAACGATATATACCCGTTCACAACGAAACTGCAGCCCCAAAAACGTTTTGCCCCCTTTTCTCTACAAAAAATCTTTTTGCCATCATTACTTTAAAGATGACAACAAAAATATGAAACTTTTTGAAAACGTAAATCGTCGCCTTGAGCAGGTAAAGGTTTTACTCTCAATAGTTTTTCATAAATAATAAACTGGTAAGTTTTTTTACTATTTTGAAATGGATTTCCATGGTGGAAACGAAACGCAATTATGACGAGCGCTTTTTGTTAAGTTTTAGTTTCGCTTGAACAAGGCTGGCGTTAGGATAATCGCACCCCTTCCCCAAACAAGCTGGATGGCGACCCCAGTTCAATGTTTCACAGCTCTATACAAACTTCGTGGTCTCCGAAAACATTTTAGTTTGCCAAGATGGGCTCCAAAGGATCTGAGCCTCCAAAGGTTCCGGGCTTCCCAAATTGTGGTGTTTGGTAGGCGTCTCTGCAGGTACTAATCTTGACTGAAATAGACTTTACCTATTACATCATTTGAAAAAAGCCCGACCACCACACCATTGTTGTGTTAACTATAAACATTTGGTTGCCATAGGATGCAGTGTTTAAATGTTCAATTTTCGAAACTTGTATTTTAGTCTAAAGGTATAGCAAAATACTGTTTACTATAGTAAATCTGTTCAAACAAGTGTTAATTACTTAGCTAATCGCAGTTGATCCAGATTATGTGTTTGATTTGGTCTTAAAATTTGCGACATTTAAATCTTGGGGCAGAGTTTAGTTCAACAGTGCTTTTAAAAAATACATTATATTGCACGTTTTGGTTGATTTTAAATCGTTTTGGGATTATGTTGAGTTGAACAAATTGCTAAAACTATGTACAAAACCCTCCAATAAGTATTCATCCAGAATTGTCGCTAGTGATTTTGGAGGTGTTTCTTTTTAAATATCGCTCGATTTGTGGACCAAAACCGTCATTAGGTTATCTTTCTTTTCATTATGGATCTATGAAGCGATTTTTGTCAGAAAGAAACAGCGAAAACTCATAAACTGCTATGCTTAATACTAATATAAGTTGTCAGTGAATGTGCGTGGTAAATGTATGAAAAAGCCAAAAGATTGCCATACATGTGTACATATACTGGTTTAAGAAATTCGGCCAATGTTACTTTTAGGGGCGTAACAGTACATTAAGCGTATTCCAAAGCCAAAGGCTGAGCGTTGCAAAAATGTGTTCCTAAGCCTAAGCCTAAGCTTAAGCCTAAGCCTAAGCAAGAAAATGTAATCTAGACTCTAAACGTACTCTTTTATAGACCCACCAGAAACCTGGACGCCCCTTAAAATAACGTGCCAGAAATTGTTGCAACGACCACATGTTGTAGTAGTAGCTTGCATGACTCGAGTGCCAGATGGCCGAGGCCCGATTCATGGCGTGATCCTAAAATTTGGGCAAAACTTCTAAGACGGATCGTGTCGACCGTTAGTTCTAACAATAGTTCAGCGGTAAGAAAACTTGGATGTATTGTGCCCTTTGGATGTATTGAAATATTGAAGGACTTCGTGGTATTTTACTTCAGTTATCATTGTATATATACCAGTAGTTTTAAAATACACATACGTTCGAAAATTAAAAAAACCTACAAACATCATGAATGCAAGAAAGCCACACTGGAACTCGTCCACAAAAATTGAGTATCCGCGTAGCCAAATGCTCAAAATGCCGCTGGTTCCGCTAAACTTAACCGTCAGAACTAAACCCACCCAACCGGACGGTCCTGCGAACAAGCTCCGCGCTTCAAAACTACGAACAGCTTCTATAGCAACAATTGACGAAAATCATTTTTACGACGCGTTCTACGAAATCCATGCCGCGCACACAAATTCAAACGATTCAACCAAGCGTTCAAAACGCAACGCCGGCATACGTCCACGACCAGCCAAATCTGTAATGAATAAAGTTCACCCGAGGCTTAACCGCGTTAAATCAAAAAATAAACAGCAGTTGTTAACTGGCAAACAAAGCCCCATTGGCTCGGCTGCTACTTCTCATAAGATTGTCAAATCGAGACAAAACGCTACAAAGTTAAAGGGAAGGAATCGTGGAGCACAAAAGAACAGAAAAACTGTTGCAAAAAACAATTGCGATTGTGAATATCGAAGGGAAATTATTCAATGCGCTGTTTGCGGCAAACATACAAGTGATTGCGATGTAGTAAGCGTTTAGTCTTTATCAAGTTTGTTAAAGTAAGGTTGCACTGTGGTCGGAACGTTTTGCGGTGGTGTGCGAAGCGGTTAATAGTTTTTAAGTTTTAGGTTTGCATAGCGAAATTTTGCGAATTTAAGCTCAGTGTCAAGCGTTGCTTGTCAGTTTGGATACGCCGCTTTTTTGGTTTTGGTTCTTGTACATTTCTCTAACAGCTTTCGAAATTATCAGATTTTAGCTTACTTAGGCTTAGGATTAGACTTTCGTTAACGCTTAGACCTAGGGCTTTGTATTATGTTAAGGTTAATCTAGTGGGAGAGTAGTTTGGAGAGTTTACGAACACCTGCTTCTGCCGACGTCGCGTAAGCAATGCTTATTTGAGGACAGGCCTGTAGCCAGCTCACCTTGCTACAGGAGGGGCTAAAAAATTTTCACGAGGGGCATCCAAGCCTGTTCGATGACTTACAAGCAAGGTTGGAAATTATAGGCTCGCCAGAATTTTTCCGGTGGCTGAGCCCAACCCCCTTTGGCCCCCCCCCTGGCTAGCCAGCTCACCTTGATAGGTCGGCTAAGAAATTTTCAGGAAATGCATACTATGGTTCTCGATGACTTACAAGCAACGTTGAAACTTTTCTAGGGGCCAAAATTTTTACCAGTGGGGGGCCCAGCCCCGTCCTGGTCTCATTTGGCAACATGCCCGAATACTTATAGTTTTCATAAAAATGCTACCGTTCAAATTTGGATCGCAATATTTTATTTGCGAATTGAATATATTTTTTCGTCTCGTTTACTATTTGCTTTCCTTGTTGCCAAAACAAATATGTGTAAGCAAACAAGTTTGGCATTTTTTGGCTCACAACTGTGCTATAGAATTGAGTTTAAGAGCAGGCAAAGCAAATCTGACTGTGTTCCCGTTTTAGGATAACGCTATACTTGTTGTACAGCGTTGTTTTGTGCCACAAGCGCAATTTTTGTGGCACGCGAGTAAAAATTTGTAAGGTAGAAGCGACCATACAGATTCTATGGAATTTCACCCTTCCCTTGAACTATATATACTTGAGTTGTTTTACGTTCCAAGAAGAAAGAACCACATTGAAATTACGCTAAATCGTACAAACATCAGCCCAAGTTACTTTTAGTGATGACCCTATTTCAGCGGCGGATCCCAAAAATTCTGACGGGAGCATACTTGTTTTTGCTTTCCGTTTCTCGAACCAATCAGTAGCTGTAGCGATCTCTCAGTGAGCAAAGTCAGCCACTTGTCAATCGTAGAAGCTTTTGAACGAACCCTGTACGTACCTGTATGATGACTAAAAACAAATTTATTCAATGATGAACATTTTATTAAAAATTTCGCCATTTAGAACAAATTAACCAAAACAAAACTCGAATACATGAAACGTTGCAACATGACACAAAATAGATTTTGTTGACAGTTTAGGCTTATTTTGGGCACAATGACCTCTTAGCGTGTAAACATTTCGATTGTAGAGCTAAAATTATCGACTGGAGCATAGACAAGGTTTCTTATTAAGTATATAGCGACGTAAATAGAATTTTTCTGTCTGAGCCTATGTTAATATTTATGAAGCAGAACGTGGCTTTCATAAAATACTGTTTACCGTTAATAATAGCTATGTGGCTATATTTGACCTATATCCTCCTTTATATACTATAAAAGACCGTATTAGCAAGCAAAATGCGTTTGCGCATCCAGTTCCTGTGTAACTTCCGGTGTCAATGCCATATTTTTTCTGTTATATTGTTTGCCTTTTGTGTGCCATTGTCCCTTTTGCCATAGTTTCTCCATTGCCGTATTTTTCCATGTCATACTTTCGACCTGTCATAGTTTCGGCGTTTTCAATTGGAATATTTTCACCCTGCCATATTTTCCTACTCGTGAATTCTCTTAAAGCAGCTGCCATGTTTTAGCTGTGCAGTCAGAAGCTTCCTCTACCGATGATTTTTCTGGTCGCAACAATTGAAAACGCCTGAGCCTACACTACAAATAATGGTGTGTCAAATTGACTCTCTCCAAAATAGGCTTTTCCTGACTACACAAACTGAGTCAAATTCGACTCCGCCAGAGTCAAATGTAGTCAGGAAAAGCCTATTTCGGAGAGAGTCAATTGGACTCACCATTTTTTGCAGTGTAGCAATATACATGTGGGTTCATACAAAAAAATTGGATTCAATCTTTTAAGCATGTGTATATCCGCACAACATTGAGAATTTGTTCCTAATTCGTTGATAAGGTTTTTCGGTTTCTTTGATTGTTAGAACAATGTCGCCAAGGAAGGCATAATTTCGTTTGAAATATTAATTATTCTGAACACCGATGTTTATTATAGAGATCTATCCACTGGACGACTGAAAGAACATGTGACTTGGACATGAGCATATGTTAAATACTAGCCCAAAATCAGTGTCAGAGTAGGCAGGGGTGGAGGGAGGCTACCTCCAAACTTCAGGATGTGACCCACGACCCACCTTTCACCCGCGCCTGAAGTCAAACCAGTAACTTAATGAAGTTTTGCGATATAGCTTCAATGAATTTTTTAAATGAAATTATACTAGAAACAACAAAATGTCAAACCCAGCTAAATAAACCACGGCCTGCACCTGACCAGAAATAAAACAGATAACAGCATTGGGTTTTCATCTTAAAACTTAAAGGTTTGCCGCGGGTAAAAGCTTTGAATTTTTACCCGAGCGATAAAAATCTTTACTGGTTGGCATACCCGCGTCTAAAATTCTTTGCCCGACCCGCGTTTACCTGCGGGTAAGCGCTGGTACCCGCAGGTAATGTCCCACTCTGCGTCCGACGCTGTCCGTCACCCGTAAAAGCACCATGCATCACCATGCGTCACGGTGCGGTATTTTACGCGACTTACTCACGTACGGTACCGTATAATGACGTACGATGACGCACGGCACCGTAGTCACGGTGACCCATTTCACCGTACGGGTAACGGACGGCGCCATACAAGTATATAGAGCGCACCCACAGTGGACAGACACACTTTTAGTGCTAACGTGAGCAATCTGAACAACAGTAATTTCTACTACGCTTTTTTATATGTATTTTCATTTTATTCAATTTTATGGTCGCCGAACAATCTAGTTGAACTCATACATTTAGTATACTTTGCAAAGCAGATATTTCTGGTGATAATATACCTGCGAAAATTTCTTACTGAACAGGGCTTCCGAAAATTTGGCGACGTTGTCTTCTCAACAATCGGGAAAAATACAAAGTAATTCTCAAAATTCCGTGGATATACACTGTTGAAGATATCGTACCTGAGTTTTTATGTAAAAACAGAATGTATTATTGCTAGGTTTAGGCATTTCTAATTTTTGTGCGAGGGAAAATACCTGGCAGAGGCAGCTTCTGACTTGCGGAATGAAATATGGCGCCCAAACGAACAAAAATTTCGCGGCGAGAAATACGACACGGTAAAATATGGCAAGGGAAGAATACGGCATGGGAAAAAATATGGTAAAAAGTAATATGACACGATTAGGGTTGTAAGTTGGTAAAGATTTTTTACTCGACACGCAGTTTACCCGTTGAAATAGTATTTTTTACACGCGATTGCGACCATATTTTACCTACCCTATCCTTACTTTTTCTTTTGTGTTTAGAAAAAAACTTGGCTATTTTTAGTGTATTATCGCTTGGTTTTGGTTTATGTCACAGAAAGTTCCATAGTAATTGGTTGGTTGCAACCAATCGCAGGTGTCAAATACTTTGCCGAATTTGAACAAGTTTCACGGAAACTGGGTTAGCTGTGAGACATGTGCAGATGTCGAAATTGTGTCTTTCGAAACAGATTTCCGCAGTTTTGTCACAAATGTTAATTCTTTAAGCTTCTTTTTAAAATATCTTTAAAAACTTTAAAAATGACTCAAAAGTTACCAGAGGCGGCGATATGCCAAGCGTAAGTGAGATTCGCAACTATACACTTGATCCATCGATGGTCCCGGACACCACTGGGGTGGGGAGGGATCTTGATAATTCCGACAGGGAGTTCCTGAGAACTCTGAAGGACTGAAAATGTAAGTTAATAAGGCGACATATTTACACAGATTTCGAGAGTGGTAACTTCAACGTTAATATAAAAAGCCCGAAATTTTTTGGACATTTTTCAGGAAAATGGTCTAAAATTGCAAATATGGAATAAAGGTTGATTTAATGTGTTAGTCCGCTTTTACCAATTATAGGGGGCGCACAACATTTGAAACAACTTTGATAAAACAAGAAAAAATGTCCCTATAGTGAAATGCCGAAACCTGAAATCTCCAGCATAAATATTCCCATGTACGAAAGTCGAGTTTTCGTTGGAGTCATCCCTACAGTTGTATGCTTATCTGTTTGGTGGAACAAACAATTATTCTACAACTGAAACAATGTAACACCAGGCGAGTTTAGCTAAACTTCATATGTTTGTCGTTGTCACCCAATTTCTCAGTGGATAAAGAATCACAATTTATTACCCACGCTTTCAAGTTTTTTTACCTGAGCTTTATTATTTTTTACCTGCGTATGCACTCACGTCAATAATTTCTTACCCGGCTCGCGTTTAGCACAGATTGCATACAACTCCAGCGGCGACACAGGTGACTGGGCCGCACAGCAATCACCGCCTCCCTTAATAAGCTAATAAATGATTAGCTGAGGCACTGAGGGCGACGGAATAACTATACACTACATGTAGCATCTTTGCATATGGTCAACATGAGCTGAATTTTTGTTACATAGCTCTAGGCGAAAAATAAATACCCGGTAACGGTATTTATTTATGCATTCTGGTACGTAAAGATACTTTTTGTGTTTCAAAATTTTACCGTATTTAAAGCAGGCTGGGCAAACATTTTCATTAAAGGCACAGTAGTGTCGCCGATGTATTTTAGCTTGATTTACTAAAAACCGCATTGTGAGGAAAGCTTCAGATGAACACTTTGCATCACGCGATCTTCGGGCCGGCAGAATCACTGGGAGAATACACCCTCATCGCCTATTAATGTTGAGTTCTAAATTTTGAAGTATACATAAGTTTTCAAAGTACATTTGTAAGCTAATTTTGCATTTATCGCTGAAGCTTTTGATACAAGAAAAATAAAGATTTAATTCAACGGATAGTTGTAATAACTGGTATAATCAGTAACGAAGGGTAGCGGAGGCCGCTTAAAAATAAATAACAGTTCAAGGGTACCCTCTGGACAGGTCAAATAAATATTAGTCCCCCTCTTATTCGGGTCACAATTGTACAGTGCAACACAAGAACCCCCATCGAAATTTTATACAACGCAACATCCTTTCCGAAATCCTAGCAACGCCTTATCGCCAAAACACACCAGTGCTTCCAAGATATACAAACACTGTCGGATCCAGAAGGGGCCATCCTGACGTAGACCTCCCAAGTAGGGAATAAACCTAGATTTTGCATTATTGATTATTACTAAAATAGCGCCGAACGTTTCGCTCGCGAGTTGTTTCCACTAATATATTTCGCTTCCCCATTTCAGAAATTAGTTAACTCAGATCTCCAATCTTTATGCTTAGGCTTAGGTCTACACTTGGAATTATGCTTTGATTTATTCGTAGGCTTTAGGACATTGTTGGGTGACAAGCTGTCGGCCAACGAATTTCGTAGGTTCGTACAACGCATTTGGTGAAATTACACTTCAAAGGTACCAGACCACTTCAAATGATTGAAACGTCACAAAGGAATGTGCCGCCGTGTGACACCATCATTAATTATTAACCTTTCTAGTTTAATAAGACACCAAGCAGAAATGTAATACATGGTTTTATGTTGCCTTATTTTGCCAAAATTGTTTGCCTGACTGACTCGGTATTGTTTCTATACTAGCAACTGTAATATTTTTTCATCACCAAACTTGAACACATAATTCAATAATATGTGTCTTAGTCTTACTAGCATTCAAATGTTGCGTAATTTCATTGTAGACAAAGCTATTCTGCTTATAGTGGGCAGTGGTAGCTACGTATATACATCGAAGGTCGGATTTCGTTGTTGGTTTTCATAACAATGGTTCAAATTAATGAAAGTTGAAAAACGGTTGGATTTTGAAAATTTTTGCATATTTGTGCTTCTCATAACCTCTTCTGACCATTCCACGCCCTAACTAACATTTGTGAAAAATTCGATTTTTTAAGGTTTCAAGGTCACCCTTGGGACCCAAAATATTTTGTGTCAAAAGGTTAGAAGCATTATACACCGTTCCACACAGCTTGTAAAGCTGTGAGTCGAATGGTGTTAAATTTGCCGTAATCAGACTTTTGGCTAAAATGATTTGGGACGGCGCCAAATTAGTTATTTCACCTTAGGAAAGCTTGGGATTTAAAAAATCCAATTTTTGAAAAATTTCAATTTAAACGTGGAATGATCAGGGGATGTCATAAGAAGTCCAAAATGTTGTAGTATCGTAGACAAACGAGTCTAAAGGTAAATATATAGAACCAAAGGTGCCATGCTGTTTAAAATTTAGTTTCAATATATTTTTCGCGGAGCGTTACAAAATAGTCATTTAAGGTTGCAATTGAATTGAAATAGTTTGCATTAACCCGGAAGATTGGGAATAATTGTTAACCCAGCCTATCTCTCATGTTGCTCCGCATCTGCTAACATTACCATCATCCTTCAGCGTTCAGTTGTTTTTCAATTTGTATTTATTCAGAAACATACAAGTGTGTTGCTTTCAAATCAGACGCCAACAAAAACCTGTTTCCCAAGCCGCAAGCAACCCAGCCGAAAAAAAATTTATGTCCAATGTTGGAATACATATTGCTGTAAAACGTCGAAAAAAATTTCGGTTTTGGCAAATATAACCTGTGTACATTTTGGTTTTTTTTTCTGCTGTTTGGTACTGGCGGATCCATAAATTTCTGGCGGGTCATGCGTGAACATGCATTACTGAAAAAACTTGCGAGCGAAGCAAGCGAAAAGCCCAACGCAATTTTAGCACTAAATTTTCAAACACAATTTTGGGTTGATGCTTGTTGAGACGTCTAGGCTCTAGTGGGGGCTCCCTTTTGATCCACCGACGTTGCTTGGTTTGAAAGCGTTAGTAGCGTCTGAAGGCAAACACATTAATTTGGTAAGCTGTTTATTCTGCGCACCACTACGCATATCAAAAATTGTTTTTAACATTTTTTCACTGTATTTACCAAAAATATTTATTCATTACAGTTTGGCATATGGCACTGCTGTAGGTCCATGTGGCAAGATCAGGTGGTTGACACGTATTTTTTACATATAAACAGAAATCAATTGTTAAATAACAGCTCAATGTGTTATGTTCCGCTGCGTTCACGAACAATTAATGGTTAATGCTTTTGTACACTTCCCTAAACACGCTTAGGTTTACGTTCAGTGACCGTAAGGGTGTCGCTATTCTTTTGATGGTGTCCGGCGCCGTACGTTTCTCGTGCCAGTCACACTACATCGCCTTGTATAATATCATTAGGTGAATTACGTATGACAGCGTATGGTGACGGACGGCGCCGTACGACAGGTATAGCGATACCCTAAGGACTGCGCTATACCGCTACACTTGTTAATTGTTTTAATGCCGTCCGGCGCTGTCCGTCCCGGCTCGCGCTGCAGGGACACCCGTACGACGCCATCCGTCACCCGTGCGGTGCCATCCGTCACCCGTGCGGTGCCATCCGTCACCCGTGCGGTGCCATCCGTCACCCGTGCGGTGCCATCCGTCACCCGTGCGGTGCCATCCGTCACCCGTACGGCGCCGTCCGTTCAAATTTGGGTATGGAAAGATTAGCGGAGGTCATAAGAAACCAGGTGGCCGCCAGATAACGAATACTGATAAGAGCCATATGAACG
Source organism: Enoplolaimus lenunculus (assembly GCA_030248215.1). NCBI lineage: Eukaryota > Metazoa > Nematoda > Enoplea > Enoplida > Thoracostomopsidae > Enoplolaimus > Enoplolaimus lenunculus. Next base: position 72,541 of record JASANG010000937.1, on the reverse strand, counting down.
CGGTATAAGTGGAAGACACTTCGCGAGCGAGTCACGTTTGAAACCAAACGCAATTGTTTGGTATTAAGTCGTAAAACAACGTTTCGTTTTCGAAAATCTGAGCGCTCTTTTTCAAGGTGCCCGAACGGCTCAACCGTTCCATAAAACCTGTGGTCAGTTTGGAAAAGTTTCACTGACGCATGTATTTTCTGTGTAATCACTGCATATTCGTTTATGAACGTTGTCACGACTCAATTTTCATGTTTGCGCAGTGCAAAAACAGTAAGGTAAACAATGGAATTCTAGTTGTATATTATTGCTAATATTTAAGAAATGTTGACAATATTTAAGAAATTAACTAATTAATTCCGCTACAATGCACCTGTTTCGCATTTACTGACGCAAACGTTGTTTTTTTAGCAAAAAATTTTATTTTCATATATGTTTTCTTGAATTTCGAGTTTTCATCATTTCACTGATTCTAGGAATCTGTCTCAGATTTGCATTGAACTCGCGTGACGCGTACGATGTTTACACATAAATTTATATTGTTTTTGCAGATTTGAATGCTACTCGTACTTTCGTATTTACATTTTCTAAAGTTAGCTGTTTTAGGTAAAGGCTTAAACAATATAAGCTTAGGTTTATGTAAACCGCTTCGAAAACATAACTTCAAGCCTAAGCATGAGCGTTAATCTTAACCTGTAAGCGGCCGTAAACAAGAGCCAAATCGCAGATTTTCTCGTGTTTTTGGTCAGATCTGAGGGTAGGGTTTCAGTAACCCGTTAACAAATTACCCGCCCGCCTTGTATGCCCCTCCGCAAAAATTTTCTAGCCTCCCAGCAAGGTGAGCTGGCTACAGACCTGTTACCCGCAAATCGTTTGGTTGAAGGAGCATGTTGAAGTGAGACACTTGGGTTACACAGTGCACTTCCTGGGTTGCCTACGCAATGTTTTCAAGATAGGAATACAATATTGACCCTAAGAAGATAGGGGGACAGATATTTATTTGGCCTCTCCAGAAGGTACCCGTGTTATTCGGTTACGGACTGTTATTTATTTTTAACACGCCCTATGCCGCCCTTCGTTACTGATATATCCAGTATTGCAATTATTTGTTGAATTAAACGTTTATTCGTCTTGCATCAAAAGCTTGAGCGATGATGCAAAGTTATACTTAGGAATGTACTTTCAAAACTTAAGTATGCTTTAAAGTTTCGAGCTCAACTTTATTTAGTCCTGTAGTATAATTTATGCGCTACAATTAAGGATAATTAACATGTATGGAATATAATTAGGGTTTAGGGATTTTATCTGCTTACGGACTTTTATTAGGGATTCAGATTCAAATTGATTGGGACTCAAAATGGGAACCCTCGCCTCCTTATTACCCTCCCCGTCTTATTCGGGTCTCTACAGTATAGGATAAATAAACAATTAAAAAATTGCAGCTGACTGCGCCAGTTTGTTACAAATTACCTCCACTAGACCATCTACTCGGGTACCGCAACTCAATACTCTGATGGCACCCATGACTAAAGCTGTTTAGTTCGAATGCCACACTCTTTCCATTGTGGGGCCGTCCTTTTGTGGCCACCTGCCAAAGTAAACAAACGTCTCTGTTTTCACTCACACTGTAAAAGTTGCAAATATCGTTATATATACGGGAGTAAAATACAAACGTTGACACATTGAGACATCTCGAATTTCCTGCAACTTTTTTTGTAAATAAATTACGTAAAAATGCTTTTTTTCCTAACTGTTTTTTCTCTGCACAATACAAGACTTACGAGTTAAGAAGAGCTAAAACGGAAACAAAAGACTCTCACAAGCGTGCAATACAAGCGGAATGGTAGAAAGAAATTCTCTCTTGAAATGTCTGGAGACATGAAAAAATCGATTTCGACACACTTGAGAATAAACCTTCACGTTTTAGAGGTAGAACGGTATTATTGTTACATTTGTAGTTGTATCCTCCTGAACTGAAATCTTTGCAACGCCGCTGAAACGACAGCGCGTGGTAATCAGCGGGCGCGTTTTCGTAGAATCGGTTTGTAAAATAATTATTTTGCGCACGAGAATAGTGTTTCGTATACGCTAAAGTAACACGCAACTTGTGCGCGGGACTGACCTTTCAAGCAAACCAATATCAAAAGGCTCAGACTACATAGTATATTTGTTTGTGTACCAGAATCTGTAACGAAGTCTAACCCATTCAAAACCGCTCGAACGTTAATTTCAAAGTGTCACCAGAATTCCTGTAGTTCCGGTTTCGCGGTATAATTCTCCCTCCCCCCGTTTAATTGCCCCCCCCCCCCCAAAAGAATTAAACTAGTTTAATTCTTCCCCCGCTCATGGTAGAATTCTTCCCACAACGTTTAATTCTTCCTCCGTTTGTTTCCCACGGAAAAATTAAAGTAGCTTGATGCTTTCCCTGCTCACGATATAATTCTTCCCCTCGTTTAATTCTTCCAGATGGACGAATTCGGCTATCTTAGTCTAGTTAATTTTCACTTGCTCACAATATAATTCTTCCCCTCGTTTAATTCTTCCAGATGGACGAATTCGGCTATCTTAGTCTAGTTAATTTTCACTTGCTCACAATATAATTCTTCCCCTCGTTTAATTCTTCCAGATGGACGAATTCGGCTATCGTAGTCTGGTTAATTTTCACTTGCTCACAATATAATTCTTCCCCTCGTTTAATTCTTCCAGATGGACGAATTCGGCTATCTTAGTCTAGTTAATTTTCACTTGCTCACAATATAATTCTTCCCCTCGTTTAATTCTTCCAGATGGACGAATTCGGCTATCTTAGTCTAGTTAATTTTCACTTGCTCACAATATAATTCTTCCCCTCGTTTAATTCTTCCAGATGGACGAATTCGGCTATCTTAGTCTAGTTAATTTTCACTTGCTCACAATATAATTCTTCCCCTCGTTTAAGTTTTCCTCGACACCAGTGATGGCAGAATTTTTTCATCTGTTGAATTCCACCCCTTCGAACCGTCATGTTCTGAAACAGTAGCACAAATGTCAGAATTCCGAAAGTTTTTTTATAACAACTTCGGATCGAAACTTTAGATAGTTACCGTTACTTCCCAATTAATATGGCGGATCCATGGGAGGCCACCTCGGCCGTGCCCGCCCCCCCCCCCAACAGCATCTCGACAAAAATTATATAGCAATTTTGTGACAATAGTTCGTGGTTTGTGTGTGGGTCAAAAATAAGTTTACTGCCTGTGAAAGTTTGCCCCCCCCCGACCCATTTTGAGATCCTGGATCCGCCACTGTCAAAAATCGTAGTATAAAGAAATACTGCAGTGGCAAGAATTTAGCACTCAGTTGCTCATGTACCTGGCTTCGCCATACCACTCTGTTTAATGTAATCATTCGCGTCTCTATTAATTCAATTTCTCGATATTGTTACAATTTCGCGCAATTTTTTACGGATATCCAGGTGATAGCGTTCAGTACCAGATGTAGTGAAGCTTATGGCTCGAAAAAAGCAGTTAGCATCGATTTCTATAGACTGTACTTCCTTAGGTAAAGCTGCCGGTTCACACGTGTGCTTGTAAGTAACTACTTTTGCGACTTTGATGTCAAATTTAAAGGCCGCCACCTTTTGCCATGCAGCATCAACGGGTTTAAATATTGCCACATTAGTCCCATCTGTCATATCATCGATTATCATGATTTCATTATCTGTTTCTTTAGCGATATAAGGCTTACTATTGCATCGAATAGCTAGCTACCTTTTGATACATGAAATCTAGTTGCACGTGCATGGAGTTGTCGCTTTTCATTTTAGCATCAACGCCGGTAGGTTCTATGAACCGGTTGGGGTAAGCACCACCCCGCCTTAAGCCAAAATCTCGTCTTCTGCGGTTTTGTCATAATATTCTATTAGTCTTGTTACCTAAATCTTTTAGTCATGACCGGAGTGGAACAGAATCAGCGATTTGACCGAATTCGAATATATATCGGAATCCATTGCTAATTTGCTGAATGTGAATCCGAACATCGCATTTTGTAAATTTCTGATATATCGATAATTTGTTTCTGAATACCAACGTACGAAACTCTGGATAATACCTTTCGACTTGCAAAACTAATGAAATTTATTACTCCAGGAAATGAGCTTTATAAAATTTTTATTATAAAAATGAAAACCATATATTTCCGAACATTGTTGAATTCGCCTTTTGGGTTCGGCTTTTTCAAAATCGAATCCAAATTCCACCCGGTAAAATTTCTGCCTAATCCGAACCCGGTATCTGACTAAACTAAAACCCGCACCGGAATCCGCAACGAAACCCGTAGTCTTCAAAATAACATCTACCTAAATTCTTTGGCAGCAACCAGGCGCGTATCCAGGATTTCATTTAGGAAACGAATAACCATCGTTTAAATATTTTCGCTAGTGAGCGTAGCGAGAGACAAAAACTTTTGAATTTTGTGGGTCATTCTACAGTCTAAGAAAATGCCTTTTCGATTCATGTTGGAACCCTGCAAATTCTGCAATATTAAAAAATATATACAAGAAACCGGTAAAATGTACACATCAAATCTGCATTTAGATTGTTTAGGTATCACCAAATGTTTTGTACCCTGGAAAATTGTCTCAATCTTGCTTGTAAGTCACCAAAAACTCTTGCATATGCCCGTCGTGTAAAACGTTCAGCCCCTCTCCCTAGAAACTTGAGCATGTCTACGGGCCTGGTGTCCCATACATTTATTTTTGGGCAAAACCATTTTTGTCATCTTATCACCGCCTTGGTTAGATTTTTATTACGTATAAAACTTAAACATTTCTAAATAAAATCCGTCTGGTCGCCTATCCTATCAGCAACAAAAACATTTCTGAACACCGATATACCGCCTTATATATGGTTCTGGTTTTTTTTGTCAGTTCTAGCTTTATCAGCACCGTTGTATATACATATTCAGTCTTGTTTTTGCGTCGTTTATATATGAAAATCCATTTCAGCTCTCGGTAAAAACCCGGACCCAACGAGTATTTTTCCGTCTGCCATTTTTTTCTATCAGCAATACACTGTGGTATAAAACGAACATCCATTAATCTTACAAAATAGTACCAATATCAATGACTTCTGTCGTCAGCTTTCAGCTCAAACTATCGGCCTAAGAGGATTGGGCCATGATTACTTAGGAGCCAAATGGATCCAGAGCCGAAGGTAATATTTCAGTTCGAGATGGTATAACGACGTACCAAAACAATTTTTTAACCTTTAGAATCGAAAAAGTTATGTATGCTGAACGCTTAGTATTTATCTCGTCTCTTAAGAAATTTCCATAGGAGATGCATTTCATCGTTTTCTTCCGTTCTACACAGTACTGGTTCTGACTGCTAGCCAGCATTTCAAATATAGAGCTTCAGTAAAACTCTGGTCACGTTGCGTTGTTTTGGTGGTAACAGTATATTTTGATTATATATTCATACTTTTGTTTTTGTAGTACAGGCAGCCTAAACCTTGAACTGCAGTTGTCTTATGATGGTCTGCGTGCGAGATTATCAATTTAGTTCACTTGGTTTCGAAAATGGGTTGTAGCACGGACGCAGCCAGAATTTTATTTCTGGTGGGTACGACAAGTTTTAACCCCTAAGTAGATTCTTAAGAGGCAGTAGCTTAAGTGTAAAACCTGGAAATGGGAACAGAATTTGTATTCTTTGTACTACTACCCCCTACCCACGTGATGGGATCTGAGAGGAACAACCCCGCACAACCCAGGGCGTAGCCGAAATTTCATTTGGTAAAAATAATTTTAAAAAGATTCTTACCCCTGGAATCCAGATTAAGCTTGGTGACGTCTCTGGATTCTAGATTAAGTGTTTTTTGTCATCCGTAATCCACAATCTTACTCTATATAATACTTATTAAAAGAACTTACTTCTCTACAAATATCGGACTGCTAACATCTTCTGTTCCTGGTCCACTGCACACTCCCGTGCTAAAAACGACAAAACTATTGCTTGTAAGGTAAAAATAGATAACTCGTTAACGATTATATATTCAGCGAAGCTGTTGCCTTTAGCGAACCAAAACAAATTCTGTATTGAAGGTACCGCGGAGCCCCCAGACCCTTGAAACACACTGCGGTTCACGATATAAATTCGATTTTACCTCAATCGTTAAAATCGCTGCATTTCAGTTCCGTTTTTATTACCAGGATCAGTTTAAAGCACTGTATAGCAGCATGTGCCAATTGTTTGATGTATACGAAATGATATATATATTTTTTACCAATATCTCTATATATCTTTAAAGACATCTCGTGTCTGTAAACCAAAGTGTACGAGACCCTGTGCCACGTGTACGGTTTGTATAGTTGTTCATAAGATATTTTGTCTTTGACCGATTTTGAGCTATCTATCTCTCGGGTTTAGTCGGGTAGCTACGTAATTCCTGTGTGTGTGTCCAATAAAGCATTTTATGTTTTATAAAATATATTAGCTGTTATAGACAAAATGTTCCCATTGTCGGCCTTTGCGAGTCCCTGTTTGCACCTACTGTATCAAACTGCAATATAGAGACGCCTACTAAGGTTTTGACTATATGTGTCGCCATGACATACACAAAAATGGCGTTCGGCAAGAGCAATAAAAGGGATATATCTGCGGGCTCGTTGCCAAGGAGGAACCAGGAGGGCTCAGCCCCCCTGGCAAAATTTGCCCCCCCCTAGAGAATTTTAAACCTTGCTTGTGACTCATTGAAAACCATTGAATTCCCCTCCTGGAAAATTTTAAGACCCCCCTAGCTAGGTTAGCTCGCTACGGGCCTGTGTATCTGTTCCAGAAGTTTCTGGAGAGACAAGATATAAACTACTTTTAACATGATTTACAATAACCATGTACTACAGGTCAAACAACTTTTACATGACAAGTTCCCCCATCCGAAATGAACCTCTTAGTTACACCCCTGGCGTTTGGTAATATTTGTTTAGATTTTAGCTTGTGTGAGTCTTGTAGACTAAAATGCGTGCTCAAAACGTTAAGCATGCATAGTATATTGCTATATTCAAAGCATACTGCTTTAAATTCATGGGCAACGCACGATTCATAAACTGTGTCAGTGTGTATGTTTTGTGTAGCTGTCTTTTCTTTGACTCAGCGGATTGTTTGAAGTATATCTCTTGTTCTGTTGTTTTAGGCTCTTATCGCATACCAGGGTCATGCGTATTGTACGGAAGCAATTGATTAGGATATATCGGTTAACGACATTTTGGAACGGACAAAAAATGGCATTTAATATTCGTTAACCATTGAAAACTTTTTCGCTCGGTATACGCTTGTTCGCAACATTTATATGATGCTATGCCCTCACGAAATGAAATCCTAACTACGCTACCTGTCGCATACATGTATATATGTACACCAGGCGAGTGAGCCGGGATTTCAGTTCAAAAGGGTATAAACTTGATGTAAAAGAAATTTATTGACCCCTCCCGCCCTACGATTTAATAGATTATTCTAAACAATGTTTACAAAAGATTCAAAAGGTATATTTACCCACTATCCATCCCCTTATTTTTTATATCCCTGGCTCTTAGCAAGTACATATGTACATATATACATTGTCAGTGTGTCATTATCATAGTAGGATAAAGAGAACCGATTGTGACTCTACTAGGCTGACTATAGTTGTATAGCGGCGATCTAAAGCGATATATTTCCACACCATACAGTATCTCTGGCACGTTTGCTTCGGCACAAACGGACCGCGAACCGGTATTTATCTTTGGTTTGAGTAGTATTTTTTCGATAATACATTCGCTAAAAAGCACATGGATTTTCGCTTCGGAATGTAATCAGAGATCAAATAAAACGACACCGCTGTTTGAGGAAATACGGCACGCGTTGAGGTATTCCGTTTTCTAATATGCCACATACTGTGTGGATTACCGCAACGCCGTGGTCAGCGTTCTCTTGTACAACCAACCCAAATGGGACGAATCTGTTACACCAAAGGGGATTGTCGCAAAATTTGAAAACGGAATTTTAGCCGTCAACCTTTGTATTTTAATACTAAAATTAGGCCTGTCTTTGGCCCATGTAAAGTTTACGGGTGGGACGTTTTTCTGTGGGACGGGAATAGTGTAAGCTTTAGGTTTAGATTAATTTTTTGCTTACGCGTAGGCTTAGAGTTGGGTACAAGCTCATTCTTACGCTTTAGGCTTAGGCTTAGGAATATGCTTATACTACAGTTCCGCACTGTACACTGGGTTGTCTCTTTACGTTACTATCGTCATCGAAAATATTCATGACGTATTTGTCTGAAAAACTGTCAACATTGTGTGGTTTTACGTACCCCACACATTGTCTTTAAAGCAGTATCTCATATACTTGAGGCGTTGCTGGCTAATAGCTTTTAGAGTATACGACTTAATAAGACGTGCTTCAATATGAATGTACCAGTCGTAGTGGGACTACATTTATTGAGCGAAGCTCGAACACACGTAATCAATTAAGGTAATATGCAAATTAGTTATTAGCTAACTATTCATATATCGGTTTTGGAGGTTTTTTAAGCAATTTCCTCAGATTCCTCACACCCAAAAACCCTTCAGCCACCCTAATAATTATTGGAATAATTTAAAAAGTCTTAATTTTGTCTCGTCAATTAAGTAAATATGCAAATTAGCCATTAGCTAACAATTCGATAATCGCTTTTGAAGGTTTGTAGGCGATTTATTCAGATTCCTCGCACCCGAAAACCTATTCTTGCTGAAATTTGATTGCTTGTAACGCTAATAATTAGTGAAACATTGTAAAAACGCCTAATTTAGGCTTATCAATTATGCTTCTATGCAAATTATCTATTAGCTAACTACTCAATTATCGATTTTGGAGGTTTGTAAACAATTTATTCAGATTCCTCGCACCAAAAAATCTTCAGTAAACCCTAAGGATTATTGAAATACATTAAAAAGTCCTAATTTTGTCTTGTCAATTAAGCTAATATGCAGATTAGATATTAGCTAACTTTTTAATTATCGGTTTTGGATGTTTGTAAACAATTTATTCAAATTCCTCGCACCTAAAAACCCTTTACTGCTGAAATTATATTGCTTTTAACCATAATAATTAGTGAAATATTGTAAAAAGTCCTAATTTAGGCTTATAAACTATGCCAATATGCAAATTATCTATTAGCTAGCTGCTCAAGCTTCGGTTTTGGCGGTTTGTAAACCGTCTACGCAGATTTCTCGCACCCAAAAACCTTTTAATGCTAAAATTAGATTGCTTCTAACTGTAATAATTAGTGAAATATTGCGGAAAGTCCTAATTTAGGCTTAATTAATTATGCAAATTAGTCTGTAGCTACTAAACGGCTTGCAATTTCAAAACCCCAATGCGAGGTTAACACCCCAGGATAATTGGCTTTCCAACAAAAAAGTTTATCAAAATCGGTTCAGCGGTTCTTGAGATTCTTTTCGGACGGACAGACGGACGGACATCCACCTTTCGACCCCCAAGTACAAAATATAAAACGCTTCGCGAAACTCCGAGCTCCGCTCGCAGGATCGCTTGGCTCAATAACCTGTTTGTTACTTGTGTTAACTACATTTTGTGCTCCTGTACACTTTTCCTCACATTTAAGACTAAGCTTTATGCATAGCTAAACCTGTTGTTCAACGAAAATCTAAGCCTGAGCCTGAGCGAACCGTACGAAATTGTGTACGAGAGCCGGCGTTTTCACCAATGTTTACGCATTTTCAGATGTTTTGTCTATACTTAGCGGAGTGTTTATGTTATTATTCCACCAAAAACATGGTATTTTTTGTATCGCTTGGTAATCTAAATATGGCTGCATGTGACAATTGTAAGATTGTTTATTTTGAATGTATTTACATACTCATGGTTTCATGTCTGTAGATAGAAGCTACTAAACGCAATTCTTGGCTCGTATTCTCAATTGTGTGTGTAGAATCTATTACCAGTTGCAATTTGGTCTTGTAGATTTCGAACCAGTGAATAACGGGGTTCGAAATTCAGCACATTTTTTGCGTTTGATTTGTCGTTTTTCAGTACCAATTTTGAGATCCGCAATCGCACGAGTTGGATAGTTTCAAAATTTGTGGCTATAACTGGTGATAGATGCTATACACATTTGAAAATATGGGCCATTAATCCTGTTCAAAGTGTTTTGATCCAATGAATCCTTCTAATGTATTATTTTACGGAGGTTAATGTTCTATGTTCTTTAATTTTCGGCCTCTGTATTACGCTGGTTTGTCCATCCTAATATGAAATTGGCTAATGCGTCAAAGTTTTAATTTTAGCGGGTTATCGTTCGAAGGGTTGACCATGTGACCATGTGACGTGACCCAATACTTCATCATTAAGCCTAAAAGTAAACAATCTTGAATTGCAATTGTAAGGGTTCCCTAAAATTATTCAGTGCCCACCAAGTATAATTTTCACCATTGCAATTTAACGCCAGACAATAATTGTTTAGCATAAAAAATTTTTGTATGCTTCGGTTAACAGTTGACTGCCTTATTTGTTACATGTCACAAAAATGTAATTGTTTTTGTGTCTCTGGATCTGTGTAAGCTTGAATGCGTCACATGAAATAAAATCTAAGCCTACCGCATCAAGAAAATATATGCGTGATAGAGTTGACAATTTGCTTTTAACGTCCGGCATTGGAGGAAACTGAAAAACTTCCTCATTGTAATAATAGCAACTCAAAATTTATCGTTCTTGTGAACTTAAATTTTGATGAGCTACTTACTTGTTTTCCTGCTTATACAGAAGCACTATAGATTCCAAAAACGGCATTAGAACCAGAATAATCGTTCCGTGCATAATTTAAATTGGTCCTGGAGAATAACAAAGTATTTTTAATTTTACTTACGCAACCATATCCACTCTTTGTTACTTACTGAAAAGTACCCCGTCTTTGTGATCAGTTTAGGGGCTGCTTGTTAATATAAGTGTACTGGCGTAGCCAAGACTTCAACTCAAGAGCGTGTAATCTCATGTAATAGAAAATATTTTGTGCACCAGAATTTGAAAGATTATTTTAAAGCCTGGTCAAGTGCCCTTTGTGTCTTCAATAGTTTGGGATGGAATACTCCTTTATCCCTCCCTTCTCTGGAATACACCCCTGTTTAAGTAATGTTTCATCGTTCTAATAATAGTTTATTCAGTCATGGTTTAGTAATCTTTTGGTTTTGTGAGTTCATTGGCAACAATAACAGACAAATAGCAGATACATCATAATGGCACAAAGACATTGCTTGTTATTACTAAACCGTAACAAGATTGAATGTCTGGTATAAATTTGGAGAAATTGTGGTTCTAGTTTGTTATCTGCCATCAGCCAGCAGTTGCCTAAAACATTTGAATTATGAAAATTTTTCACGTATTTGAGCTTCTCATGAACTTCTCTGATACTTGCATATACGCCAGTAGTATCTACAGTGTTCTGCTGTGGACACAAATCAAAACAACTACTGGTTTGGGAAACCCAAGAACCAATGTCTATCATTATGTTTCGTGTGCCCTACAGATTTTATAAAAAATTAAATTTTTGGGTTATCTGGACTTGATTGATGTTTTCAACGACTAAACGCAAACTGAACCAAAAACTTGTAATATCGCATTGGAAGGGTATAAACTCATTTAAAAAGAAAATGTTTGGCCTCAAACTTCAAAGGATCCCGAGTGTTGGATAGCGGTTGAATCGCTTTTTTCTTGTCTTCAAAAATTTCGACAGTGGATCCCCACTATATCTCTTCTTGGATATGCCCCTGATTGCAAACCACATTCTTGTATAATGTTTGTGACATTCGTTACATTTTTTGTGTCAAACGGTTTTGGCATCTATTATATATGTTGCATTTCTAAACTCTAAGTTGTTGACATATATACTGAAACAGTTTTAGTAGCATTTTTTGCAAAATGAACCAGGAGCGACTCATAAACTACTCTATTGTAGTGACACGAATAAGAGGGGTAATAAGAGTGGGGTCCCCATTTTGAGTCTCAATCAATAGGAACCCGTATCCGTAATAAGGGTCCGTAAACGGATAGAGAGTCCCTAAATTCTAATTAGAGTTCGTACATGTCAATTATCCCTGATTGTAGTGCATAAAGGACTCCAGGACCGAATAAAGTTGAGTTCGAAACTTTAAAGCATACTTAAGTATTGGAAGTACATTACTAAATTATCGCTCAAATTTTTGATACAAGATTCGGGTCACTCACTGCAGTACGCAGGGCCCTTGATAGGATTTCAGTTCGGGAGGGCATAACCTCATGTAAATGAAACTTTTTTGTCGTCAAGGAAGTGCTTTTTGATGACTTAAATTTTGAGGATATGTGATATATGATGTATCCCTCCCTTGTGAACGCCCTTAACACTGCGTTACTTTTTTGGCATTTGGCTAACGCGTTTACTTTTCAACTTCTGTAAAATCGTCTGTTTTGAAGAAGTGTTATATACTTAATGCTCGTTGGTAGCGGTGGCTACGAATGAGCTTAAACGGCTTTGTCGTCACCCATGTTTTCAAGTTGATAAAACAAAATTTTTTATGCAATTTAAACCATTCGCAAGTTCCACGAATAAGAATGATACAAATTAAACACGTGTCACTTAACCCTTTTTCACACGAATATTTTCTATTTCCCCTGAGACCTACATTTATGCTAGGATTCGAACTCCAGTGACTGGAGTGGGAGGCGTATACCATCACCACTCAGCTATAGGAGCTTGACGCTCGAGCCCGAGGGGGCATTCACGTCTTGTGGTGATTTAGTGCTATGTATACGTGTTGCAATTGTTAAACACGGGTTTCTTTTCGTTATCTGCGCGGGTTGCCTACAGGCAACTCAATGTGAGAAGGAGTTAAGGGCGTAATCAATGAAAAGTTTACGATAAGACGTCTTTGCATGGATCCATGTCATCTGCCTTATGAAATCATGAAAAAGTTTGATAAACGTGCCAAATACATGACGTTTGGTTTTATTCAGTTGAATGAATTGGTTTTCAATGGCGACTGCACACAAATCAGGTGTATCTTTCTTTCATGAATGTTAAGAATCGCAAGGTTGTTAAACCGGTTTTACCTTACCGTAGAGCGAACCAAGGACTGTATTCGCCCGATCGTCGAAAATGACCACTCCCTGCATTCGAATTTGACTCGGGCGGAGTCGAATTTTGACTGAGTTTGTGTTGTCAGGAAAAGCCTATTTCGGAGATAGTCAATTTGACACACCATTTTTGCAGTGCAGCGAAAGGATTGTCCGCGAACGCCAGTACCAAATCTGCTGGGGGGCACTGTGACCTTTTTTGGGAAACACATACAAATTCAATATTCAACAAAACTATACATCATGCTCTATGAAATTTTTGTCAGTTTGTGATTATACACGCAGTTAGGTCGTTCGGAACTTTAAACAGCGGTTAGATCAAGGCAAGACAGCTAAAAGGCAAACCTAAAATATGACTGGTACGACATCACTAGCGAAGCATGCGAAATTTCAAACGCTATTTCAGTATATTATTTATCCCAATGTAAAACTCAATTCGTGCATGGCTGGTATATGGATCGTTTGACTTTGGCTAAAGGTTAGGAGCCGGAAATTGCTTAGTCAGTACATTTACTAGTCAGAAAGGTGGACAGGCTTATAGCCCCATATCCCCCCTCTCTGCTGCGCAGTTCGTGTACAATTCTGCTTAATATAAAACATACATGAATAGGTTATGACTTTTCAAAAGGTGCATTTAGATGGACCCTCCGTTATTCCGCCAACTGCGGCTCCGTTGCTTCAGTCTCCTTGCAAAAATATCTTCCGAGTTCCTGGTTCTCAATTCGGCGTGCTCAGGTACTACCTCTACTTATGTTTTTTCGCTGAATGAGGCCAGTTCAAAGCAGAAAAGGTGTAAAAAATTTAGCATAATGTGTTACAAGAAAGGGTTAATAGGTTTCGTCTGGCATATGCCTCAAATACCCACAGGAATAACAACAGGCTTGGCCACATGTTATGAGCCCTAAAAAGGTTTCTTCGCTATAGAAGCCTATACTTAATTCTCGAAGGTGTGCAATAAAAGATGTTATATAGGGGCGTTTAGCAATGCGTTTGTGCAGACGCCGTGCTAACGTGCAACCAAGCGCGAATGAGCGGAAAGAATGCATACCCAAAGCGCAGGCTTTCGCTTGAAATATATTTGCATGCTTAGTCTTGGATCTTAAGACTGCATTGTATTGTACTTTACCGTCCACCAACATAAGACGCCGTAATTTTTTTACATCGGTCGCCTCGCGTCGAGTATAGCGCACCATTTAGGCTTAATCTATATCTATTTATATACCCAGGTATAAAGTTAAAACCATTTGACTTGGCTGTATAATGGACTTCTATTGACTCTATTTTCTATGAGTCGTCTTCCTCTCAGTATCTATCGAAGCTACTTCTAAACATAAAAATCTAATCACTAAATTGGTTTCTTTCATTATCGTATAAGTGTAACGCTTGTAGCTATACAGAATAGTGGAAAATTTTAACCTTACTTATTTATTTACAAATTAAAAAATTTAAATAAAGCAGCGTCCTGAAAGTTTATGAACCCATCCTTAAATTTCTGCACGTCTCAAATACACAATGGCCAAGCTATGGATCAGAATTTAAAAGTTTAATAGTGTAATTTTTGTTTTCGCTATCCGCATTGGTTGTTTTGCGTCATTCATTCAACAGACGATTGACAAAACGGCGTGATTTTAAAATTTTTGCATATTTGAGCTGTGCAATGATCTTGCCAAATCATTGCACCGCTTACAATTTGAATTTTTTAGAACAATACAGATTTTCAATTATGGAAAGCTGCGGCAAGTATTGCTCGATTTTCAACAATTTGACTAAATGTTAACGACGTGTGCTGAAGTCATTAACACCATCGGCACTTGTCCAATCGTAAACTAAATGCGACAATTTTCTTGCCAATTTTAACCTATTTTTGTTTTACCAAGTCTTTTTGCTGAATGCGACTTTGTTCTCAATATCTGGTTGGTTATAAGAGTCCGGATTCTCCAATGTACAAAGCACTAATCACCAGTTAGAAATACGTTTTCAAGCAAACGAACTGCTGCAGCTACGAAGTTTAAACTCAGCTCGTAAGTAGCATAACTTGCCATATGAGAATCAATCTTTTACTCCAGCACTCCATACTTTATACCTAATATATGCATCCTTAGTGCTATCGTGCTCTTTATAATTAAACTAACCTCTGAATTTTCCAACTTAGATAGCTATAAGTAAGGACATAACCTCTTTCTAGATTTACGTTCATTTGGAAGACAACTTAGCTTTAACGTTTGCACTAAATGCATATTTTCTCGTGCTTTCGATCCAAATAAACGTCTTGTCTTGTCTTGGTCTTGACAACATTACACCAAATTTTCAAAATGTTCATGGGCCGATTCAAGGTTCACAGGACCTACCGCCATTGCGATATGAGTGGCATACATTTTGAGAATACGGGCACAGAATTTAGTAGATTGTAAATTGGTTTGTTTGCCCAGACTATTTAATTATTACAAATTATCTCTGCAGCTGGAAATGATGTTTAAATTTAAACCACATTGATTGCTTTTATATGCTTGGTTTACTTTTTTTAGTTTACAATTTGTCGTTTGTATTTTAGTAGACATAGACTGGGATTCAGAAATCTATAAGTTAAGTAAATACTTAAGTCGCCGACTTAAGCAGATACTTAAAATTTCGAACAAAAAGAGAAACGTTAAATGTGGGCCATTGACATAAACAAGAACGCAATAGTTTGCTTTATATTGAGGATGGTAAGATGAGTCTACGATTTTTGTTCGACTAAAGTTGGTATGCATGAACCGTTAATCAGTAATATATTAAATTTAGTGAGCGCCTTAAGTATTTACTTAACTTAAGCAAGCTTTTAAAAACGACAAAATGATTAATTAGTTAGCGCGTATTTAAGTACTAAGTTGTACTTAAGTAGGGTTTCAGAAACCCAGCCGTTATGGTTTAAGTGCGTTGCCAAAATACGTAAACTACGTCACAAGAAATTTTCAGTACTAATTTGTTTAGAGTTCGAAATTCTGTTTTAGTTTATATTCGTTTCCATCTTACAGGTCGGGGGACGTATCTGAGACCTTAGCCGTGGCGCACGCCTGTAACTTTGTTTTTGCAATTACATACCGACGTAATGCCCGCAATTTGTTGCGTAATCGGGCTCATGTTTACTTTCACAATATTTACCCTTTAGGAAATGCTTACAACCTGAACCGGAGCCTTGCGCGTTGCATGCGTAATTGGCAAAGCCTAAACTTAAAGCCTTATTGCTAAATGTGAGGTGAAGTGTACAAGAAGAGTCCAAAATCATAGAGAATTATAGTGCTTTTAACAACTTAAACCGACAGAAATTTCGCATTCTACTAAAAGTTGTAACACATGTTTACACTTTCGATTCTCTCCGCACCCTCCAAGCCCATCATCAGGAAACGTTACTTACTATCCATGGTTATAGGAAGATTTATAGTGGGTGGGGTAAAATGGAATTCGTTTAATGCTGTCGATAAATTTTTCAACCAGGAGCGTCAAGATGACCGTGGAAGGCCTCTGCCCAGAGGCATCCGTAGAAAATTATATTTGGGAGCACCTAATAATTTTGGGGGTCCTACAATTGCAATTCATTATTGTTTACAAATAATTTGTGTCTATTAGGGGGACATTAGCAAAACTTTGTTAGGACGCTGTTCCCCGATTCCCACCCGTGGGGATATCATTATCCTCGCCCTCGTAGTTGCGGCCATGGTAGCTACGTTTAAAACTGCAAAAAACCAATCTTACTTGCACAGTTGGACACACTTTTGTGAATATCTTTGACCAAACTTGTAATAATATATTATTGAGTGTCTTTTTTCCCTTTTGTATCAGCTTTCTTCCTGAGGCAATTATTCCTCTAGGCGTATAAGCACAATAATGATACTTTAATAATCATTCGAAAGAGAAACCGTGTTATTATCTTATCACAAAACGACGCGCTGAGCCGATATAACCAGCTGTTATTTGACTGACGTCCGGTTGAAGAGTGTTATATTTCAACACTATCACTCTTTAGACTAGGCATTTTTCATCTGATTTCATTTTTTTTTTTCTATTAATTTGATTCAAACAAAAAACTTTTGTCCCGATAAGACATACAGTTGCCGAAACGTACACTGCTGTGCATCATTCCTAGATTCTACGCTTATATTCTCAAATGTGTATAGCGCGCATCACCAGCTAGTGATAGGTTTTCAAACTCACGAACTGTTGCGGCTGCAAAGCTCAAATTTTGCACAGAAATAGAGCCAATCAAATCTGATAATTGTGATGACATTCTAAGCTCACCATTCACTTATTCAGTGATTCGAAAGTTACAAGACCTACCGCCAACTGGTGATAGGTGCTATACACATTTTGGGGAATACGGTCACTAGTTATCGTTTTTCATCTTATGTCATATTACAATTCTTATAATTTGGTAAAAATCAAATAATTACTACCCATATTGCAAACTAGGGATTACAAACTATGTTTAAGCCTCAGTCGAAACCTGAGCTAAACCAAAACGTAAGCCTAACTGTAAGCCTAATCGTCATCATTAGCCTAAATCTTAGCCTGTCAGAGGTTTACTCCACCGCTCTCTCTGTCTCACAATGGGCACGGTTATATAATTAATACGGTCCAAAATTATCATCATTGTGGATTCCAATAATAGCAGCAGAATCCATACGTTTAGTAGTTACAATTAAATTCCTGGGACTAAAACCGGTGCTACTGCAAACAGTGCCTCTGAAACTTTGCCTGGGGAAGGGGTGGCGAATTTGATTTGATCTCTAGCTTCATATTACTCTTAGCGTCGGCAATTTTATCTCATTTAATATTATTTTTCTACATTTGATAAAAAATATATGTAAAACTTATCATCATTGCGGGAGCCAATAGTAGTAGTCCAAATCATACGACGTTTAGTTGCCAAAATCAAACTGCTGCAGCTGCAAACAGTGTCACTGAACCGTTGCTCGGTGGCGGTGCTGAATCTGCAACTTGCAGTACAACTGCAATTTATAATTGTGACGACGGGGTTGCTACTTATCGCGATCGCCACCCAGAGCCGTGTTCAATGTGTACCGGTATCCGGCTAAGGCACCGGATAATGGCATCGATGTGTTGGCGACGTAAACATGTTATTATTAAACGATGTCAGAAGTGTCGTAGAAAGGTTCGTCAGTGTTATGAGTCTCAGTCGTCGGTTTCTAGCCCGAAGTAAATCGGCGGTAACCGGGGCTCGCCTTCCCAGGAAAATTTGGCCCATCTCACAAGAAAATTTTAACCTTGCGTATAAGTCATCGAAATCCGAATTCCTAGCCCTCTAGCAAGGTGAGATCACTACGGTCCTAATCGGTTATTTCCATAAACGTCAAAAGTGCGTTGAGAAGTATGCAGCGAACTGTACAGGAAGAGACAAGGCCGTCCGGTGAGCCGGTTGGAACTTGGGTCACTGAAGAAAATGAAAAAGTGTTGGTTATGTAATTACGTTTTCTATATAATGTCACTGGTGAGCCAGTACCACATATGTTTGGCTCCAGTCCATCCCTAAACATTTACATCGCGAAAATTTTCAATGTAGATTTCTAAAAGTATTTTTGGACAAAATGATAAACCTGCCTCACAATTTTTCGCTGCCAATGACACATGTAGCATACAGTAAAAATTGTGTTTCATAACATTTTCCATCCCGCCCACCGTCAGAAATTTCAGGATCCGGCTCTGCGTATATAGAAAAAAGTATGCTGAGCAGCGCACTGATGCCAAAAACGCTTCAGTGCGCTGCACACAACTCCATCAAAAGTCATCTGGTGTACGCATGATATTGTGGAATTTGCATAAAACTGAAACGGTGTATTAGAATAGATTTTATTGCAAAAATGGGTGCCTGACCTGCGATAGAACTTTATAGTACAAAGTAATGTGTATACAGTTGTACTACATGCAAAATTAAAGTGACGGATTGGAAGGAAATAAAAGTCAACGTATTACTTATTAGCAACATTTCCTCCATTATGGCTTTTTTTAAATAAGAGAATGGTTTTCACAATCATTACGTTTTTTGTTGATTTACCGCTTGATATATGTGATCGTATTTTCAAATGCGTTTAGCACCTATCACCAGTTAGCGATAAGATTTCAAACGGACAAATTCCTATGTTTACGGATTTCAAAATTGGCGCAGAAGTTGCACGTATCAAATACAAAAAATGTGCTACATTCCTAACCACACTATGTGTTGGTTTGAAAGCTATTAGACCTATCGGTAACTGGTAATAGGTGCTGCATATATTTGAGAATACAGGTCTTGAATTTTTAAAGAACATACGTACTGCAGAGGTTTAATCTTTACCAGACGACTTTTGCGCACATATGGTTCGATTTGGATTTTTTTTGCATATTTCAGCTTCTAAGGATTTCTTATAATCCTCGCACGGCCAAATATGATGCTTTAAACGTTTCAATGTTTTGAGATCATAAGACCCCGTTAATATCGTACCCGTTGACGGTCCAACATATTACGGATGCTAAATTTTGAAATCAATCTTATTAGTAAACAAATTTCAACATTGAAATTCATCGATACGCATAATAAGTACGCTAACAGTTCTTGTTTTTATTTTATTTATGTTTTATTTTCAGAACAGCCTCAACGAAGCGAAAACGCTGTTAGCCGAAATGCTTCAATGGGAAAATTTGCCGCCAAAAGTTGCAGCTGGACTGCGCCAAATTAGCAATTTGCTCAGTCAACACAGTAACTCAAGTGTAAGTGCAAGCTCCGACTGTTCATCGTTGCCGCCAATTGCTGAAGATCCGGTTACTGGCGAACAAGTCTGTCTGAACTCAGTAAGTGTATTAATAATTCTATTTCACCTGAGACATACTTTAAGCTAACATTCGAATTCGATTCTTACGGGCGTTTAGTACGACGGCAACTCAGCTATGGGGCTTGACGCTCGAGCCCGAGGAAGCTCTCAGGCGGTGTATATATTTTATTTTGTACTGGGTACATGGGTAGACGGGTATTGGCAAACAACACTGTTTGCGCTAAGTTAGTCAGAGGCTACTCTATGTGAAAAGGGGTTAAGTACGTTTTGGTTGTATTAATTATTAGTACAGCTGCAACGCACACGATACGTAATTTGCGCATCTTCGTAGCAAACATTTGTACTTGAAATTTTTTAATTAAAAGATATACATTGAATATCACAACGACCCTAAAATTTGTGGGCTACATAGTTTAAAATGTTAGTATCAGAATGGCGTGACTTGTAACCCTCCCAGGTTGGTTCTTGATATCCATTGTGCTATTTAGAATCTTAACTTGTCAATCTTTATTACGTTTGATTTTCTAGAAACTGGGCACCGCATCACCGTCGCGAAGTGGTCCAATTGTGTGGTCAACGGTAACGTCAGCAACGGGTTTACCTGCAGTTGAAATCGCACCCACCAAGTCAAGATCTGTGAACGTTTGGAGAAAGGTAACCGTAATATATTAAAACGTTTTTAAAATAATATTGTAACAATTTTTCGAGATGTCATTGTGTAAATTTTGTGATTTTGAGTAGTTGAAATTGAAGTGCGATAACGGCTCTTGTTTACAACAGCCCATTGTTTTGCAAGGAGTGTCGACTGTCACCCTTGTTACTGAGTCGGCACTGAGAATGGGCGAGTGCGTTCGTAAGCAGTGAAGTTCAAAATACAAAACTGGTCACTGTCACATTGAATTGCAATTAAAACTCACTAATGTTTAAATTGACGACAAGAAACTCAAAACTATACAGCTAAATGTCTAGTAGCCGCATTGTCAAATGTATGTTGCACCTATCAGCAGTTATTTGATTTCAAAATAAGCTAACTACGACAACAGCGCGGATATCAAAATATGTACAATGGTCGATGTAATCAAATGTGACAATAGGTGCTATACACATGTGAGAATATTGGTGCAGGACAAGATTCACGGCCAAGTTTCAGGTGTTCGAACGTCAATTACAGCAATATTTTCTTCGTAAAAATACCACCTACATGCATTTTTTGAAAAATTTCTTTTACTTGATAGCGAAGCCAGTTAGAACTTTGTTCGCAATCAAATAAAGCATTTAACAATTCAATACAAACATTTGAAACGTCGTTTTTTTCTACTCTTAAAGCTGTCGTAGCTATGGCGTTGTCGCAGCCACCTTGCCAAATGTTCACCGTTCGACATCTTTGACCATGGAATTCGAGAGACGCAAGCAATAGGAACTGCGTTACACAACACAATCTCGAAAATTATCACTATAAATTGTCATTCAATTGATGAAAACAAAATTAAGTGTGCAAATTCGCGTTAAATGTATAACGCATACGGCGTAAAATTCATTTGACGATTTTAGAAACGAGGATCCCTGCAACTTGACGAGTATACTACGGTGCCTCAGTATGACGGATCGACAGATACTGAAACTAAAATAACGGTAACACGCGATATCATTTTTCTATATTTAATCATGCGCGTAGTGGTGGATTCTGGAAGGCCAAGATGCCATAAGTGGTCTTGATAATTCATACAAACAAATCTTGGAATAAGCTCTGCTGAAGCGGCAGTAAACGCTGGTGTGGTTGTTTTTAAGATAATATGTTATTGGAAATATTGGAACCACATGTTGTTGTTGTTGTTGTTGTTGTTGTTGTTGTTGTTGTTGTTGTTGTTGTTGTTGTTGTTGTTGTTGTTGTTGTGCCTCAAAAAATTTTTGTAATATACTGATAAGGTCCCGACCTTACAATTTTTGCATTTAGCCTTGAACAACGATTTTTCACAGGCAGTATTCGTCCTACGATGGGCGACAAATTGCAATGAATCACTTAAATTGCACTTCCTCAATGATTTGCAGGTTCCGGATGGCACTTTATTTGACACAATGAAAATGATCAAAGATCCGCTGCTGAGTCGAGTGTTCGATCTTGACTTTCCCATATTCGAATTTGCCAGTCGATCTCCAAAAACTATACTCACTCAAGTAAGCAATATTTACTATTTTAATTGCAAAAAGTAAACAACTATTGTATTTTTAAAAATCACAGTACGAGACGCTCTCAAGCGTATACCATTTATTAATATA
The DNA here is from genome assembly GCA_030248215.1 of Enoplolaimus lenunculus. NCBI lineage: Eukaryota > Metazoa > Nematoda > Enoplea > Enoplida > Thoracostomopsidae > Enoplolaimus > Enoplolaimus lenunculus. Next base: position 50,359 of record JASANG010000937.1, on the reverse strand, counting down.
CGTATTTTGTAGTACCAAACTTACAGTATACAGAGCCATTGTAGCGGAAAGTTTGCATGGCTACGTAACCCAGTGGTTACAGCAGCGGATCGGTTATCTGTACGTCATCGGTTCCAGCCTCACCGCATCCGCAACTCAATTTTTGTGAATGGTTTATATGGTACTGCTTAAGTTAGAATTAGTTTAAACCTCGAATTTTAACTCAAAAGTTTTCATGCGATCGATGTTATGATTTGTTCAGTTTTTGAAATATTTAATGTCGCTGGACAAATCGGGCATTTGTACATTTTTCCGGCAAAGAAAAGTATAAGCTAAGCTTAAGCCAGAGCCCTTAACTCTAAGCCTGAGCTTAAGGTTTACCGTAAGCCTTGCATGAGTCAAAACCTGAAAATTTGAAGACTACGGGGGAAAGTGCACAAAACTCGCAAATTGCTGTACGTGGGTTTTTTGGCTGTTTTCTTATCACGCTAGACTGTAGTCAAATTGAATTTTCTTATCAAATTTGTTTGAAATATTTTTTGATAGTAGAAGAGAAATATTGACTGGGTTTCTAAAATCTTACATAAGTATTTACTTAAGCTATGCTTAAGTTATCACTTAAATGCTGACTTATGTAAATACTTAACTTTTCGAACAAAATGTTTAAACGTCAAATGTGAGCCATTGTCATAATAAAAAAGTAATCGTTTTGCTTTATATTAAGGAGGCACTGCGAGTCTACAATTTCAATTAAACCAAGGTTAGTATACCCGACCGGTTAATTAGTATTAGCGACTTAAGTATTTACTTCACTTAGGTACGTTTTTAAAAACGACAAAATGGCAAAGTATTTACTAAGAACGTACTTTAGTACCAAGTTATATTTAAGACGGGTTTCAGAAAGCCAGCCATTGTGTATTATGGTTTATCATGTTAAGCAGTCACTAACCAGATTTCATTCGAAAACAAGCCAGCGGTTTTAACTGCTGTCATTTTAGGTGTGCTACAGGCTATTTCTTGACCAAGATTTGTTCGCAGCGTTCAAAATACCTTTACGAAAGTTTTTCTGTTTCTTTCACGAGTTAGAAATGGGATACCAAGACATTCCGTGTAAGTATATATATACATATATGTATGTACCTATACATATATTACATTCTTAAGGCTGTTTTTCGTTCGAAATACATGGCCCATGTATAGCACAGGGGTTCCCGTTTTCCAAGGCGCAAAACTTATAACCAGGAGTGCAGCGTAGCCACTTCTGTATGGCGGCTAGGAACTCCGCTGGTTTAGTAGGAAAAATCACAAGCATAAGTTTGGCTCTAGAAACTGGAAAAGTGGAAAATTCATAAGCCTAGATATTCCCTGGTTCGGTTGGGAAAACCTATAGTTAAAGTTTGTTTGAAAAACAGGAAAAGTGGGAAATTTGAACGTCTATATTATCCACGCAGAGAGTGCAGTAACACAAAATGGACGAAAATTTTTCGCATTAGAAACTACTTTTAAAACAGGAAAACAAAACATTTTATGTTACAAGTGAAAACGCCCCCTCCCACATTTGCGTTTCGTGGTGGAAATTTAAAGCTTAAAATTTATTACGAAAACGGAAAAAAGGAAAATTTAAATTCCTAAATTTTATGGTATGGCAGGGAAATTCTGAAGCGTAGCCACTCCTGTATGACGGCTAGGGATTCCGCTGGTTTCGTAGGAACAATCATAAGCATAATTTAGGGTGGGAAAGTTTAGGATTTAACATTTTCTATTTTCCAGTTTTCTAAACAAACCCTACGCTTCAAAATTTTTCTACCTAACCAACGAAAACCCATACGTTTTAAATTTCCCACTTTAAGTTTTCGCGTTTATATATTATGCAATGTAGCATTTCTAACGGTTCTTTTAAATGTTATGTTTTGAATTTTGGTATCGGCAACATTTTGAGATAAGAATCAGTATCGGCATTGGAATAAATTTTGATTTCGGCACATCCCAACTAATTCCCAAGTTTACGTTAAGCATGTTGACTGTGCTTTTACAGTATCTCTAGAAATTTGGGGAAATGACATATCTTCTCTGATCTCCACTCTGCTATAGAAGCTTGACGTTCGAGTTCGAAGGATCACATCCTGTAGTTTGGTCTAAATTTGTATACTCGAATGTGAGAAGGGGGTTTAGAATTTTCTGTAAAATTGCAACAATATATTCTAGATCACAACCGCATTCACGCATCGGATGTATGTCAACTGGTGTATAATTTGCTCAGTAAACGGGTACCTGCAATAGCAAATTCGGCGACGTATGCAAATGCCACGAATAAAAGTATATATCTGTTTAAATATTATTGGTTATTTAAAAAAGTGACAGAAAAAGAGTGAATTTTGAAAGAGTGAATTTTGTTCGAATCCTCGCCTTTGTTTTCAACTGGGGCAGACCGTAGCCAGCTCAACTTATTGGAGAGTGGGATTACAATTTTATAATTGGCATACAGATGATGCCGTAAGAACTCACAAGTTAGGTTATAACTGTTCTAGGAAGCCAAAATTTGAGTAGAGTTGAATCGACTCGGTCTTCCTCTGGTTACTGGCGCGATCTGTTGGCTCTATGCCCTTTCAGTTGCGAGCCCAGGTGCTCTGCGGCTGTTGTCTATTCCCCTTAGTAGCAACATATGCAGATTTCTTATCGTTCAATTCGTCTTCAGCTATTACAGTTATTCCGATAAAAATAGGCCAAGACAGAATAGTACTATTTAAATATAGCAATGTGAGATAAGAGAATAGCGCCGTTGTAGCGGAATACAAGTTAAAATTAATAAGATAATAACCTTAACACATGCTAACTAAAAATTTTTTGGATGGAAGACTGTCCCTACACTCAAGTCCCGCATGGTTCCGCCTGTGATAATAGGGGGTGCTTCGAAGTTCTATCCTAGAGCATATAAATATGTTGGTCGTAGTTTTAATACTTTAACCATTTTTAATATCTTTATATTGTGTTATTTTTGTTGTAGACTTATGTAGTATTTTATCACCCCTCGAAGTATTGGCACTTATATCGGCGTCTGCAATGCATGACTACGATCATCCAGGACAAAATAACGCCTTTCTTGTCACTGCTCGCGATCCAAAGGTAATAATTTTCATTCTTAATCACTAATTTACCGTTCGCTTTCGTTGCCAAAAACGTTTTTTTTCAATGTTTACAAAATTTCACGCTTTGTTAAGTTTTCTTTGCCTTCGCAAGAAATTCCGGAAAGTCCGAAACTTTCAGACTAGCGGATGCACTGATCAGAACGTGCATTACTAATTTACACTAAAGGCTTTTACTTAACACAACTTTTGAAATTATCGGCCTTAAATTAAAATGTTAACAATTAGAGTCTTTAAACTGTAATCAGGATTGGAACCGGTCCGAGCCAAGATTCGCGGGCGCGGGCCTAAAGTTTGGACGCCTTGAGTAGAAGTAATAAATCGGAGCAGTGCGTGTTTACCAGGCTGTAACCAGATGTCCCCACTCTGTCAAAAAATCAACATGTGGCTCCGGAATTTTAGCTTGGTATCAATGTTTCTAAAAAATTCAATAAATGAAACTTCATTATTTGTATTTGTGCCAATGTCAATGTTAATTTTAAGGGCATAATACTCACCTCAGCCTATAAGTCTAAAACTAAGCCTAATCGAAATAACAGCCGTAATCTTAAGCCTACTCTTAGAAAAAATTTGACGTCCTTAAAAGTAACATGAGCCAAACAAATATTGCAACTGTACGCAATGCTACAAAATCATAGAACCGTGGAATAGAGTCGTGGATTAAATGCGAAAAATGCAACACCGAGTGATGTTAAGTAAACTTTGCCACATAAACACTTTTAATATCTTAGGCTACGGAAAAAGAATTGTTAGCTGTGTTGTAATACTAGAATGCCGTTTAGTATTATATTTAAATAACAACGTGCATACACACGAATATATCACAATTTATGTTCGATTTTAGTTCTTTGTTTGTCTTGATTTTCAATAATTTCTGGAAATCAATAATTGCAAAATCAGGTCGTGCTATTCTTTGAATGAGAGGCAATTGATTTACAAAGAAATCGTAATTATTGTGCTCAAATCATAATTCAAACAGTAATATTGGTTACTAAACTAAAATACAAACTATATATAAAACGAATATAACATTGAATAAAACAATGAATTAATTATACGGCTTTGGCCGGATATTATGTTATCCGGCTCCGGCCGGATCTCTCTGAAAATTACATAAATCACTTTGTACAAAAGAGCACTGAAGCAAGCGAGCTTGCTCGTCATCTGGAATCTTCAACTGCGGATGTTTCTGCTACTTCAAGAAACCCTCTAGATTACAGGCGGATAAACGCAGTGCGATTTCAAGTGTTATACACGCGCGCTATACAATTCACGGACCTGGACGACATTAAAAACCGGGCCGGTTCCAATCCTGGTTGTAAATCCGTAATTTCTGTGCTTAATGCATTGTCTTTGTTGCTGAATAATAAACGCGTGTTTTAATTTAGGCAATTTTATACAACGATCGCTCGGTGCTCGAAAATCATCACTCGGCCGCCGCATGGAGTGTGCTGTTGAAGCCACAAAATCGTTGGATTGACGTTTTAGACGATACGGAATATAGAAAATTTCGATTTTTAGTCATCGAAACAATACTCTCAACGGATTTGAAGCGTCATTTTGATATTTTGGGCGATTTCAACAAAAAGGTATCACAGTTTGATACGAATACAAATCATATGCAATGAACACGAATTTAACAGGAATCAGTGCCGGAGTAGGCTAGCGGGGTGCCCCCCAAAGTTCCAGAGTAGGGGCCCCTTGCAGTGATCAAAATATTTTTCAAATTTGTTGTTTCAAATCTTGTTAGGGTATGGGCCTCTTTTTTTCTTAGCTTAGACTAAAACTTAAACTTGGCTTAGTTTTACTTTAATCTTTACGTAGACGCATACGGCTAATGTACAGTTAACCCCTTTTCACCATGAATATCACATATCGTCGTAGACTATGATTCATAAGCCACACAGCGCAAACTGCGAACAAAAGACAGGCACAGTGCAAGATTTCCGCAAGACATGATGCCTGACAACCCCTCCAGCTCAAGCGTCTAGCTCATATTGCTGGTAAATGATGGTAACCGACTCCTGTCCGAGAGTCTCGGGTTACAATCCTAACTAGGCAATGGCTAGGTTTCCGAAATCCTACTCGAGTATTTACTTAAGTTATGCTTAAGTATTTACTTAAGTCACCGACTTGGACAAATACCTAAATTTTCTCAGATAAATGCCAATTTTTACCCAGTATGATACAAGAAAAGCCATAGTTTTAGTACACGCTGCAGCGATACTTTAAGTCTACAATCATTACAATGTCAGAACTGTTAGTTTGTACCGCATCAAAATTGGTTTGTTACTTAGCTGTTTTACTAAAACTAAACACGCTTTTCCGCCCTATTGTTCGAAAAAACTTGCAGCTGCAAACAATTCACTACAAATCATAGCTAGGAATTTGGTTCACATGTGTGAATATCCGTGCAAGTTCACTAAATTTATTGCAGCCGCTGTCTCATTTGCTAATGAAAAAATGCAAATTCTACATGCAATTTGCAGCTGCATGTTCTCGCACAGCAAAAACTTGCACGTATGAATAGGGCTTTAAAAACGATAAATTTGTTAACTAAGTGTTTAGCTAATATCTGAAGTATAATGTCACGATTACGCACGGTGTCAAAACCTCAGCAATTATACATCTGTATATGCATAAAATGAAAATATTCATGTGAAAAATGGTTAATATTGTCGTCAGATTACCGAACAAGGTGTACTGCTTGACTGGCAAGATGAAAGCGATCGATTGTTGGTCTGTGAAATGTGCATTAAACTCGCTGATATTAGTTCACCGGCGCGAAACGAAAAAGCGCATCGTTTGTGGACAGATCGTATACTGGAAGAGTTTTATCAACAAGTGAGTCTTTTGGATGTTAACTAAAACATTATTGTGCTCTTCTTGTACGATTTCCTTAACAGTTTTCGATTCTGATTAGGATGAGGAAGATTCCTGACGGCGCCTAAAACTGAAACCCGAAGATTTGAATAGCCAGCTTTGAATAACATTTTGCGGAAACCCTACAGAGCCTCATTTTGAAATATTTAATATGTCTGAGCGTGTTTACGTTCTAGAAACAAAAACAAAACACGAAGCGGAAAGGTAGAGGCGTGTTAGGGTGGCGGTATACTTTTGCTGACGTCCGGCGCCGTCCATCATTGTCCGGTGGCCGTGCGTCACATTGCGGTATCGTACTCAAATTACTCACGTACGATACTCTGTAATGACGGACGACGCTGCATAACAAGTATAGCGCCACCCTTTGCGTTACATATTGACAGATGACGTAGTCTCGTGTGCTACGATTACGTTTTATGAAAGTAGCGTCGACATCGTCTGTTTTATAAATCACACTTGTGCACATTTCGGCCACATTTAGGCTTAGGCTCAGGTATGAGTTTGACTTTTGCATGAAAAACGCTGCTTAGACTCAGGGTTAGGCTTAAACAAACGTTTGAAAAAGCCTCTTACCTAAGCTTCGCCTTAACCTGTTCATCAGCCACTCTGTACCTAAGCCTTGCCTAAACCTGTTCATCAGCCACTCCGTACCTAAGCTTTGCCTAAACCTGTTCATCAGCCACTCCGTACCTAAGCTTTGCCTAAACCTGTTCATCAGCCACTCCGTACCTAAGCTTTGCCTAAACCTGTTCATCAGCCACTCCGTACCTAAGCTTTGCCTAAACCTGTTCATCAGCCACTCCGTACCACTCCGTATGCCTTTGCGCGAACCTGTGCCTTATCTCAAAATGTCGGGGAGAGTGTACAGGATCCCTTAAAAGTATACAATAATATGTAGACTTAGGGTTGCGCTATAATTTTAGCTATTTTAGTTGCGTCGAGCAACGCGCGGCACCGCATTTCAATTGCCGTATGTTACCGCATAACACTTTGTAAACAAAAATTTGTGCGCAGCATCACAAATAAAGTTCCATCCTTTTAGCCAATAGCTCAATCAATACTGATTCGTTCGTTATTTCGTTTGTTTCTATGTTTCAGGGTTGTGAGGAAACTCGTCGAGGATTTCCAATTTCAGCTTATATGGATCGCAACAAACCTCAAGTTGCGAAACTTCAAGTTTCTTTCATCACACACTTAGTATCGCCTCTCGCGGACGCGATGTCAATAAGTGGTTTGCTTCCACAGGAAGGTAAATGCGAAAAATGTCAATGCAAACCCATCGATTGTTGGTACATTTTAACATTCTCGTCAAATCGTCCCCTCACATAAGACTGAATTAATAAAATAGGCTTTGGACTACACACAAAATAAATGGCTTTGAAATTTCAAGACTCTTAGTTTCATAGACATTGAAGACATCTGGTATTTCAGACATTAGTATCATTAAACAGCTCAGAAATTCGTGTTTGAAATGGTTAAAACATAAATGTCTTATATTCAAAAAATTACTGTTGCCAATTTATAAGACATAAATTTCTTCCTTTCAAAAAAGCGTTGTCTTATTTTCAATAGTTAGTTTTCTGTTTTTTATGTATGTAAAAAAGGTGTTCCGTTTATATTCTTAGCAGTGTATATAAATAATCGAAGTTCAATAAAATTTCGGGTTGAGCTAAAGTTCCCCTCAACCTAAGTCTACGTCTTGGACGTATTTTAGGCTGTAAAATTAGGGTATTTGGTTCAGCTTTAGCCCCCAATTTTAAAGGCGGTTCTCTTGAAAGTTTTTATTTTGCATTTCAGGAATATTTGTCCTATATATAAAAAATATTTGTTTTAATCGTTTGTGAAACAGTGTAAAACTTCAGACCCATGTTTCTGAAAAATTTAAGAAATATCAGTCAGAAATTCAAGACATATATGTCTGGAGTCCGTATTGAAACATAATTGTCTTTAATTTCAGACAATATTTCTTGACTATAAGACAATTTATTTTGCGTGTAGTCTTGGGCTTATGCTTATCGTTTAGCCTAAGCCCAAGTTTGCCTTAGGAAAATAATGAACAACAATGTGGGAAAAGTTTTGTTTTCTATCACATATGCTTCAAAACTGCAGAAGTTCGTGAAAGGAAACACTATCCTACGTTACCGAAACGTCCTGGATCCTGCACTACGCCTAAGTAACAATAGCTGTGCTTGTGTTGCAGAGCTCAGATCAAAGAAGCTGTCTGACTGGTTCAGAACAACACAGATGGCACTTTGTTGTATAAAACAATGTTTGAGAATAATTTCGCCGAAATTTATTGTTTGGTTGTTTAGAATGTGTTACTTGTAATATTTTTGTCTGTTTGTTTTTTCAGATGACGAACCTGAATCAAAACTAATGGTCAATTTACAAAAGAATCACGATGCGTGGGTGGAAGAACTTGAAGCAACAAATAGCGTCAGTTTATTTTAATTTGGTAAACCAAAAAATAATGTGACGAATATAGCGCGGCTTGTGTACACTTTCTCCTACATTTAAGATCAAGGCTTGGGTTTAGACTTAAGTTTGGGCGTGGGCAAGTTAATAGATAAAAGATTAGGCTTGGGCTTATCGAAAGGTATGAAAAAGGGTTGTCAAAAGTTGTTTAAAAATTTCCGCAATTAAAACTTTATAAATCACTCACAAGTTACCCTGGGCCAGTGATCTGCCGAGAGTAAGAGAGGGGCGCATTCATACACATGGCCATCGGGGTTCCAGGAAATCCGGGTATCTCGGGGCCTGTATAATTCCTGCAGAAGATTGTAAACAGTTCAGGAGCAGTAAAAACCATGTCAAAAATTTCTTAACCTGTCTGCGTTTATCCGCGAGTACCCGCGGGTAACGTTCAACTCTGGCTTTAAGTAGCAGTTTGAGTTCGTTATTTTACAACTTTTAACTTACTGCTTATAGAAGATCATTCTTGCTGTATTAGTATTCATTCCTGCAAACAATTTGGCATCAGTTGTTTACCCTTTCGTGATTAAATTTATTGGACTTCATAAAACGCAGTTGTATCCGGGAACTAAACATTTTTAAAAGGGTTGCATTATTTAAAAACTTCCAACTTGTGTTTTGTTACTAAACTGAAAATGTGTTACAAACCCATGGACAAAAAATGGCAAAAGGATCTTGTCCCGTACACCCCACTCGGTGGCTACGGTGTTGCTAAGGTTAGCGCTCTAAGTGGGACTAATAAGATTCGGCTTTATTTTGTATCATATGGTCTTTTCACATGTCATTTCGTTTCGAAACATTGCATATTAATGACGATGTGTTAACGAAAGTTCTGTTTTGTCCGATTAATTTGTAATGTTTTGAAGTACATATGTTTATTTTAAACATTTTAATTTGTTTTAGGAATGAACGAGAAAATCAGTAGTGTTTGCAAAAAAACAAATGTGATTGTCAACGACCGGTAACTCTTGCCATCGTCAAAATTCAACTCCTGCTTCGTTGAAAGCGATTTCAAGCGCTCAATTGTTTTTTTGTGCGCAACCCAACGTTGTCCGTGCTTCGCAATTTGAATCCAATCATATTTAAAATACGTGCCGATCTCAAACGATACGTACATATACTCAACTACTAACTATCATGACGCAATTACATTCAGGATATTTTTTTCAAATACAAACTGCATCAAGTAACTTATAATCGTTTCGTGACGTATATTGAAATCGTGGCGTCTATTGAAACGTCAAATATGTTTACATATTTAGTAAAACCGGTGGAATACAATTAATTTAGCCTATGATGATGAACAACAACTCTAGCGGTGCTGAAAATGAACGGCTTAAACTGTCGTACTTGTCCACGTAGCAATGTAGTATATTGCGATCGACTAGGATATTGAATATTTTAATTTCGATCATAGGACTGACCAGTGTTACTTTGAGGAGCGAGACAGTAGTATAAGCATATTTCTAAACAAAAGCCTAGGTGTCAGCGTAACGATGAGTGTGTAATTAAGCCTAAGCAAAAACGTTAGTTCAAAGCTTAAGGTTACTGTATTGTAGTGTCGCGAAAAATTGGTTCGATGTCAAAGTAACGTTTGCCGTCATTGAACAATGGTAGTAGCCGTATTCTCTGTCCTGTGTAGCATCTATTGTTAGTTAGAATTCTGATAAAAGCGAGCTGTGACAGCTGCAAAGCTGAAAATAAGACAGTGTAAAAGGATCAGTTGGGACGAACAAATGTATTTAATTTTGAAAAACTCAAACTAATTGGTTCTAAAGTTATATCACCTATTAGTAACTGATGGTGCTACACATACTAAAGAATAAGGCTTCATAGATATTACCGAAGCGTTGGAATGCAAGATGTAACAGGATATCTGTTTAAGTTTCCGTTATAGAAATACTGGAAATTTCGTTATTTTCATGCTTAAAATTAGTTATAAATTGCCGTGTATATCTCACAGTTTACAGATATGCTATAATTGTTCTATATGAAATAATAATTTCAAGGTTCATTCAAAATCTTAAAAATGTTGGTGCATCCCCTATGTTTTCTTTAAAATTTCACAAAGCCAAGTGAATATTTGCATGGCTCAATTGCCAAGTGAATATTTGCATGGCTTAATTCTCAATTGTGTTGGCGAAAACTAAAACATCTTTGAAATTTCATATTTCAATATCTGTTTTCGGTTTCCGTTATTGTTACAATCGGTTTACACCCTGGTTGAATGAGTAACCAGTTTTGCTGTGCCATTTCATATTGATGGGCAGCTGATTTCCGTATATCGGCAACCAATACTAACCCGAAAAACTTATTTCGTTATTTGCTGATTATTGGACATCAGGAGCCGTATTCTGAACTACGTCTAGCATCTATCACAAGGCAGCAGTCCGTTTTCAAACTAGCCAACGGCGAAAGTTGTTGTTCTAAAATTTACATAGTCGTAAGAAAACTGTAATTAAAAATATGCGAAATTACAGAGCTCACCATTCATTGGTTCAAAAGTTACAAGACCTATCTCCTGCTGTCGATAGATGCAACGCACATTCAAGAATACCATCAAAGATTGAAATTAATTTGTTTTCGTTTCGTTACATGAATCCGGACAGTGAAGTATACAGTGGACTGCGGACTGTTTTAACGTACGATGCACCGTTATATATCCAGATGTAACGATGTTAACATGTTAACTATACCGGCCTGCTTGTTAAGCCTACGCTTAAACCTAAACCTAAGCCTAAGCTACGCTTCCTAGACTTAGTCACCAGATTCCCTGACTCCCACTGGGCCCGTTGCTAATTAGCATGGGTTAACTATGAATGGGGAAATACAGCTGCTGTGAAAACTATATTGAATTTCAATATTTCGAAATGTTAGGGTCGTAATTTTAGCAAAAAAAATATACTGATCGTGGCTCTGCAAAAATCTAGCTGAAGCACCAGATTATTATTAATCGGGATCACAGTTTCTAAATATCCGTACGCAAATGTGCAGTTTGGAACTGTTCTACAGTTGATAAATTTATTATCAAGTGGGCATGTGTCTATTTGCTCGCCTAATATAGCTAAGAACGAAAACGAACTACGATTAATACCCTTATAATGATTGTAACACCAAATGTTAGTTGGCAATAGGTTTTCAAGTAAGCTAGCGGCAGCTAATAGACGCATTAGCATTACACTGCTGAGAATACGGCTTCAAATAAATATAATCCCACAAATCAACTAAAGTAATTTATTTGGGGGTTTAATATTAAAGAGGACGTTTTCAAACTCTACTGGAGCCGGCACGACGTACGACAAAACTTTTTTCGTTACGCAACGACGAAAAATATATAAATTAGCCAAGCCTCATCACAACTTACTTGAGCAGATTGTTTATGGTCGAGAGCGGCCAGCATTTTTCCAGCTTGCAAATACTGCATCAAGCGCTTGAAATATATCTTCATGTCGTTCTGCTATGTTTCATAAAAATGGTAAACCGCTTCCTTCGTCACCTTTTTCATAGCGGCCCTTAGTGCTTTCTCAGTGAATGCTTCAATTTTTAAGACCATAACAAACAAAACGCTATGCATAATTCAATTTTTGGCTACATATTATAGCAAGAGAAGCCGCCCTAAAAGTTAAGGACAGGGTGTAAAGTCATGTAAAATCCACGCGTGTTCCTTCTGGAGCTGGCAAAGGTTCGGATGGACCAAGGCTTAAAACCCATTGCAACCAATACTTATCATATGTCACCAGGATTAGAGGATTTTAGGCTTCTATAAAATATTTGTTATTGCGTTTATTGCAATCGACTGCATGGTCATGTCCAGTATAACTTATATTCATTGCCTTAAATTGTGCCTGTTTAAATTTTAGGATAAAGTTTTATACGTTCTGCATGGTCTTTTCGGTTATCCCCCCACTTCCCAGCCGGCGTTTGCCCAAAAATGGTTGGATTTTCAAATTTACTTACTGCATATTTCAGCATCTCATCACCTGCCCTGATCATTCCACACCCAAATCTGAATTTTAGAATAATTCGATTTTTAAGGTTAAAAATTTACCGTTCGACGCATTTTGTTGAGCTGAGTGCAATGGTGTTCGGACTTCCACCATCAGACGTCCGGATAACGAGTTAATAGCCAAATAAGGGATTTGCCTCCGACCCAACTCGTTGACAGCGCACCAAACCAGTTATTTGATCATAACTCGTTATGCAGATGTCTAATGGTAGAAACTGACACCATTGCGCTCAGCTCAACAAGATGCATCTAATAGTAATTTGTCTAACTTTTTGACTAATAAATTTTTGGATCACAAGGAGGGACCTATTACCTTAAAAATGGAATTGTTCAAAAATTTAAATTTTTGGGCGTGGAATGATCCGGAGGTTGTGAGAAGCTCAAATATGAAAAAAATTCACAAGCCAATCGTTTTTGGGCAAACGCCGGCTGGGGAAGGAGTGCCGAAAATACCCGATTTATCTGTACCCATCCGTTTCCATCCTGTATTGCATTACTCGTTTCTTCGTATGCAAGTACCTACAAAAATACTGCACCAAAGCCACTGGTGTTTTAAAAACTCTGAAGAGATTCAAATACTTTCATAATATTTCTAAGCTTGAGCCTCAGCGAAAGGATAACCATATTACTAAGCCTAGACCTAAGCCTGTGGCTAATAAAAAATTTGTAAAGTATTTATGTAAACGGATAGTATATAAAACTAACTAAGAAACGGAAACAAACTGATCAAATAACGGAAACGAAAAACGAATATTGAAGTATATAAAAGTTTTCAAATATGTGTTATTTTTCTGCCAATACAATAAGGCGTACATATTTCCGTGATTTCTACAATAGAAACGGAAACAGACACAGAGTTTGACCAGTCCGACGTATACGTACGTAGATGGAGGCATATTTAAATGATTACAAGGTACAACCGATTAACCAACGAGCTACCCCAGTCTATTAAGGATTGTCCTTATTAAATGTTGTGGAAGGTGTACAACACACATAAATAACAATATATACTGACCTGTTTAACCCGCTCTGAGGTCAAAGAATGTTCTGCTGACTCGGAATTAAATCCTGGTTACGACCCTGAAACTCACTTAGAGTTTTTTAGGAAACGGTCAAGTATTGTAGCCGCAATTTTAATGCTTTCGAAAACAAGCTTATACATGTATACATGACATTTACCTATTAGGCAAGACACGTTTTATGTGTTTTGAATATGCAAATTGGGTTTAAATTTGTGACTATATAAGCATTTTAGCAGGTGATTATATTCGATACAGTATAAACCTACTTCACAGCTTTTTATTGTTCTTGTGTTTTCTTTTCGTTTTAAAATTTTGGCTTATTAACGGCAAAAGTGTGAAAAATGATGTGGAAGGTAAGAGCTTTCACTTAGTACTTTTGCAGAACTATAAATCAAAGGCTACATTTGATGTTAAAAACCTATTAATTTGTTTAATTTACTTCAAAAGCGTAATAAACTTTTTGTCGTGAACAGCTAGAAAATTGATTGTGAAATTGAATATATTGCAGAACCGCAATTCGGCCAATGTTACACTAAGGGGCGTAACAGTAGATTAAGCGTATTCCTAAGCATATGCCTAAGCGTTGCAAAAATGAGATCCTAAGCCTATAAGTCTAAGCAAAAAATGTAATCTAGAATTTAAACCTAATATATTATAGACCCACCAGAAACCTGGACACTCCTTAAAGTAACATGGGACCCGCATTCTGTAACGTGTGTAGAATTATCACCAATAAGGTGATATAGATGTACCTACCTTCGAACCAAACAATGACGAGGTAACGGTACATTATCGAAGTACAATGGGCCAAAACGTTTGTGTTTGGGCAGCCTCCAGTGTTCTATTTATGATTGCAGTCATTTTTTGTCACATTGTCGCTTCTATTGGCACCAGTGGCGAACATTAACATTCGTATGACGGACGATGGAACGATGCCAATGTGTGACCTGGTTGTTGACGCTATCGTTTTGCTTGACGCAACAGTCGCAGCCGATGAATTCGAAATTGTATGTTTTAAGCACATATATCGTATAGCAACTCAAAGAAACTGTGTATATATTTAAAATAACTGTACAGGGTTCACCAGTTGGCATACACAGTACAAAAATAGGACATGAGAACCGCTCAGATTCCAACGTCAATCAGGTTTGGTGGTGGTCCTTGTTTGAAATTATGAAGTAGAAATTAATTCGTTTAAAAAAACATAGCTATAGTGCTTAGTTAGGGCTTCATTTTGGGAGGAAATGCGAGTAAAGCTGGGTATTCTTAAAGCCTGTAAAACAGGTGTAAATGGATAGTAAAATTAACGGAAAAGATAGTGTTCAAAATAACGGAAACACAAACGGGAAACGGATATTTGAAGTTTCAAAGATAATTGCCGACACAATTGAGACGTGTAAATATTCACCGGGTTTTCTGTAATTTTAAAGAAAAAATGGCGGTTGCATCGAAATTTAAAAATTTGGATGAATTTCGTATGCTGTAAACTGCGTTGTCCTAGTCTGTCTCTAAAAATTTAGAGATCACTCAATTCTTCCCAGTTTTCCCGCGAAGTTTTGACGCTGTTTTTAGAGTAACTGAGATTTAAACTATTTCGTTTTTTCTAACTAACCTCTCGGAAAATATTTTTCCGTTTTCGGTTTTTCGGTTCGTTTTTTGTATTAAACTCTGGTACACACCAATGTTTAATTACATACGCAAGTACAGTAAAGTACCCATGTGTTTAGTCATATTCCGCAACATGCGTTCTAGATCAAACAGTACGCGAAACAAATAATAATGTCGCTCGAACAAGGTGGCAAGGCGGCAAACGTCGCACTTATCCAAATGGGCCACAGTTCAGTTAAGCTTGAGTTCAATTTTGGAGATAAAACCACACTTGATGAGCTATTAGACGCTTTTGACAATATGAACCAACTCGGCGGTGGTCGTCAGGATCGGGGCCATTTAGGAGGAAAGTGAGCGTTACTATGCGTTTTTCGGGTCAGTTTTGGAACCAGGTCACAAATCAATACGGGGTCAAAGTCAAAGATGACAGAGATGTTAAATGAATATGCCTCGTTGAAACTTTAGCCCCTACCCGGAATTGGTTCAGAAAGTTTGTACTTTTTTGTAACCTGGGCCTAAAATTTCAACCCCGTAGAAAAGGCTTTGTTCCTTGGCAAGTAAATGCAGTAAATCCCTTACAGTTGGATCCAATATGAGCAAACTCGAGGTGGAGGGTTCATGTTATAACTGGGGCACATGGGACATGCTTTGTCCCTATTACAATAACGGGTAACATTTTGAATACACTATATGTCGCTATCAAATTCACGAATTCTTGTTGTAATAATGCTGTGAAAGATGTCATTTGTTCTTAAATAGATATTCAACAGGTATATATATATTCGACATTTGATTGGAACTTACTGCAAAGTTGTAAGGCAGTTTTATGTCCGTGGAATATATCATAATACTGAAATTTGATGTATTTGCAACTTAATCAGTTTTTCGTGTTGGCGTCGTATCAAATGGAACAAAACAAATTTCGGGCTCCTAGTGGAATTACGCTTAGGGATCAAACATCGGATTTGATTTTGGTTTGAAAGTTTAGCACTATGACGATTTTCCGCTTCTCGCTGCCGTTACATATTCAATAGTTCGCTGAACTATGTTCCAAACATGAAATTAGAGGCTGTTAACAGCGGTTTAAAATTGAGTCTTTAATTCTTTAGTAGTCTCAGTATTTCCGGGAGCAAAAATTTAGCGGATGCATGTTTGTTTAAGAGCACTAAGAGACGCAAGAAACATTCTGGATAGTGATATGAATCGAGAAGATACTCGAAATGTCATTATCTATCTCGCCGGAAGCGGGTAAGACTGCAGTGTATTCAACGGAAGTACCTTGGAACGCAGCAACAGATCAAAAAACTGAAAAGTTAAAGGAACATTTTCAGAAATCTCATTTTTCTGGGGTGGGAAGGGCTTGAACCACCTAGTCATCATTACTTTACAACGTTTAGTGGTGTCATGCGCAGGACGGCACAGCGTGAAAAAATTGAGAAACTATTTCAGGGATCCCATTTTTCTAACCGGGGTCGGAATACTCAAGCCGCCCTAGGCACGGCCCTAATTCGGTGTGACTTCAAAGTTGAGAGCCACTGGTCGTACATTTTTAAGTTGTTAACGAACGATGGATCTTGACTGAAACATAATAAAATGGCCAATGTACAATTAAGGGCTGAACAATAGTAGTATAAGCATGTTCCTAGCTTATGCCTAAACCTAGCGCAGGAATGAGCTTGTACCTAAGCTTAAGCAAAAAGACTAAAAGCTTAAGCTTACTCTATCTCAGTCCCATAAAAATATTCTATCCCTGAGGTTTACATGGGCCAGATAACTTCTTAGTCCAAATATGTCAATTGCTTAATGGTTTACTAAGAGTTTTTTCACGTTAAGATTAGCTAAACGCTGGGGCCTCAAGATATACACACTTGACAGACAATGATGTAATGTGGATTATTTTTAGGGTAATGAACCCGCAAGAAGTAGCCACTTTAGCGCAAGAAATAACGCCAGAAAGCGACCAAGAACTTGACGATGAAGATAAGGCAGAAATTGATGTAATTGCCGTTGGGCTTCAACCCACAACAGTAGAATTTTTCAAGGTAAAGTTCGTAGAATTTCCGTGAACAAACCCTGAAGAAACGCTTGCATTACCCGAGTTAAGAGCGGTAATAAAAGGGGTTCCCATTTTGAGTCCCAATCAAAAGGAGTCCGTCGAATAACAGGAGTCCGTCGAATAACAGGAGTCCGTCGAATAACAGGGGGATTCCTTCTCGGGGGGCCAAATGAATGTCAGGCTCCCTCTTATTCGGGTCACTACAGTACGTTTGGTTTATAATACATCCCCCAGTATTCCGCTTATTTTCGTTTGCTATTAAATACGTTTGAAATGCTTATTCCAACATCTTTTGGATTTGTTCAAGGAAACTCTAAAATGCTACTGACAACTTTCGGCAAACCAAAAATTGCTTGAACCTGAAGAAACGCTAACCTGAAGAAACGCTTATATACTGACAGTATACAAGTGTTTCTTCAGGGTTTGTTCACGGAAACTGTGAGTAAACTCAAAATGCTTCTGATCGTGTGAACGTTTGCATTCTGTATCACAGGTTTCTTTATTCTGGAAGAATTTGTTATTTCTTCAACAGTAATTTAAAGTACTACATAGCCGTTACCCATATACCAGACTATAGCCGATTACATATATAGCACTTCTTTGCAAACTCCGGTAGAGTTCTTCATTGACAGTAATCCATATTTCAGACTCCGAGATTTCTTCATTGACAATTATTCATATTTCAGACTATTGCCGGTGATAAACATGTATACCAGATGGATTCATTTGTGGAACCAACTGACCAGTCAATTATGCAATTATTGAAATGGTTTTGCACACATGCGTTCCAGTAATTCAAAATAATTTGGTGCCGGAATCATTCGAATGAGTGAAGCAAACGTAGAATTAGATTTTTTTTCGTGTCAATATCTTGACCGTATGTGTCATTGTATAAATAAATTATAACTTTGTCATTAAGTTCAAAAATAAAGTAGAAAGTATTTAAAGTTCAAAAATAAAGTAGAAAGTATTTAAAGTTCAAAAATAAAGTAGAAAGTATTTAAAGTTCAAAAATAAAGTAGAAAGTATTTAAAGTTCAAAAATAAAGTAGAAAGTATTTAAAGTTCAAAAATAAAGTAGAAAGTATTTAAAGTTCAAAAATAAAGTAGAAAGTATTTAAAGTTCAAAAATAAAGTAGAAAGTATTTAAAGTTCAAAAATAAAGTAGAAAGTATTTAAAGTTCAAAAATAAAGTAGAAAGTATTTAAATTAATAAAGTACTTAATTTTTGTCTGTTTCGGTGTTGTAACTTTACACGATGCAGATTTACTTTTTTAAATTTTCTGTTTCCGCTATTAACATGACGTACCTATAAATTCCCCGCACAGCAACCGCATTTTATTGGCGATCGTGCAAATAATTTCAATTTCGATGGCAATGTACAAACTTGTGTTGTTATTTCCACATAGTTACGGAGACTACGACACAAACCCGCTAGCGGCGCCTTAAGTGAGATCCGCTATATGCTGAATGGTTCTGTGTTGGTCGTTTGCGTACCGTGGCAAAATGACGCAACTGGCTTGTATCATCTCTGAAACAAAAACACAATTTACAGATTCGTTTCTGCCCCAATCCACGTAAATACTGTGTGCAAATATTAACAAAACAAAAGCGAACAGTTTCAAATACTGCACGAATCTGCGTCTTAGGTCACGACACAAAATCAACCGAGGTGCGTTTTGTTTTTTTAGCTCGACCCCACTACATTTATCACCAAATTGCTCACTTTAAGGCGCAAACGCACCTTTAGCGGCAGCAACCGTGTAACTTATGTTTTAGCTTCACTGAAAAAAAACTTTTTGAAATCGAACAATTTGTCAGCCTCATCTTCCGCATTATTTGGTGTGGGGTTGGCCAAAAACTCAGCGCACAACTATGTAAATCTTAAAACAGAATGCACACAGTTGCATATTTACTCTTGAGTAACAAGCCATTGATATCGACTCTTGAGACAGAATTCAAAAACTAACCAAAAAGTGTTGAAATGACATGAATGAACGCGATTACTGAACCGCCCAAATAAATGCCAAACAGCCCGCCCATCGACCCTAACAACGAATCGATCGTCATTGTGTAAAATTGACTCATTACTTGAATTTCAAAACTATTCATAAAAATTTGAATATTTGCTCGTTCGCCGTAGACGTGGTCGGTTGAATTTGAACTCGTGTCGTCGCTAATTTTATACGGCAACCATGATTCGGTAGTTTGATAGTCCCAGCGAATACATGGTGGATCACATTTGCGTTGGCATTTAGTGATATTGTGAATTAGAGGGCGGGTATAGGTTTTGAGACAGTTGATCAAGCGACGCGGTTCACAGATTGGAGTTGGCGGAGGGTGACGGTCAAACCGGTTGAGAATCATTGGTGCGCAGTTGCAGTACTGGAACCGAAATGAGAAAAGTTACACATTGGTTGAATAATGCGTTGCGTCGTGTATGTTTAGTTCCACCCCACTGGTGTTAAGTTGGACAGGAGCAGGGTCGTTTTACCATCACGCCTTGCTAGGGGGCAGATATTTTTTAGGATAAGGTAGAAGTTACCAGGCGTTTTATCATTTCCCTAAGCCTAATCCTAATAGTAATCTTACGCCTAAGTCTAAGCGTTAACCTATTTTATTAATCCACAAATATCTACTCATTGTCTCATGCGAACGTTTCAACATTGAGGTCCCTCCTAAACTTCTTGGCAATGCTGATCGGTGCCGACAGTATTTTGGTTGGCGCGAGTTATACATGATTCACGTTAACACATTTTATGAGGACACCGGGAACGACAATATCCTTGGGTTAACGAGTGACAACGCTTCGGAGCAAGTCCAGTACTACCGAAACGAAAGAATATAGAAAACATGGCCGTTAAGTCTAACTAAACGGAACTTTCCCGCACAAATACCGCATGTGCGGAAGCGTCTTGTGATTAAAGATAGAATTTGATACTTTTTTCATTCATACCTGTTGAATCAATGCAATTTCACAGCGTTTTTCACAAGTCTGCTGTAGCATAGTAACGCCGTCAACGCATGGATATCGTTGCTGATTCAAGTAAATTTTCTTGCGTGGTTTCAAGTGAACTAAAACAAAAGTCCCAGGTCGCGCTGATAACAGTTGTGAGTCGTATTCTGACTGAAATTGATACGCGACTCCGATATAGAATCCTAGAGTACGCACTCGTTGCGGGAAGTATGACGCTTCGTTTATCGCTGCTTGAAAACTGAGAAGAGCACCAAATTCGCCGTAGACCGGCTCAGACCGCAATTGGGTATGACCTGAAAGAAAGCCCACAGTGGTGCGCTTAAAACATTTAAAATTGCAAACATATTAAATTCACTCTGTTTTAGTTAGTACAAAGGAAATTATGTGAAGAGCTAACTGTATATGTATGTAGATAGGGATATGCAAAGTTTTGAAGCCCAAAAATGGATAGATCTAGAACAAAGTCCCTATTGTGTTTACCATATACTCGATCAAATACACACTTAACACTGAGTCTACGCCTACGAGAATAAGCCAAACCGACATCTAAATCTGAGCCTAAACCTAAAGCCTAATGATCCTAAACTTAAGGATTAAGTCGACGCTTGTGGAATATTTAAGTTGTCTGTTCTAACATTAATGCCTTTTCGGTATTCAAATTGCAGTTCATACCGGGAAAAATAAAACAGTTGCCATATCGTGAATAAACTACTGGCTCAGCGACCGCGCAACAGTTGAAAAGTTCAGGAAAGCGATGGCCAGGTGTTGTTTTGCCACGATGACACGCGTGTAACATTGTCTTGCACGAGTGTCCAAGTTGAGTGGTCAGTCCAACGAACGATAAATTGAATCCAAGTTGAATCGCTTCAATCGCTTCGAGCATACGACCAACTTTACGCGATGGTGCAATCCGAGTCAACGCAGTTGTAGCGTTCCATTCCCATGTTAAGCTGTCGAGAAGTACACGTGCGCCGATACCTAAACATAATAGTCAATTATTTTAGTTGAACGTACGTTTAATAACCTATTCGATTAAGCATTTTTGGCGTATAGAGTAAACCGCAAATAAATTTTACCAAACATAGCTCAGGGCTGAATAATCAGCGCACAGCGTTCAACAACTATATTGCACATGCGTATTGCACAAAACATTAGCAAGACGGGACAACAAATCGTGCTGTGAATTGTCAAATCAACCTTCTTATTGTCGCGCGGTTACGCTAAAGTTTCATGCGAAAGTTTCGAATGCATATCCTAAGTTGAATTCTCTGATGAAATTGACAACATTCGTACTTTAGACGAGTTGTCTATTTTTGCTGAAGTTTTACTTGTTCCTGGCATAAATTGCATCAGATATTGAACAAAAGTAAAATTTTTATACCTCAAATACTATTCAGGCATACGATATCATATCTAAATTTCTGTGTCCAACTGTGTTGTGAGGCTTTGAGACAGGGGTAATTTTAGAATTTAAGTATTTTTCGACCGTACAAACTGTAGCCAATGATGTCAATGCTTGAAATTTAAAACCGATTTATTATTTGGTTTGATTTGTTGTATTAATTGATTGGGTTAATTCGTCATTACCCAGTTGCTCGCTTGTTTGAAAAAACCACAAGTACTTCAGTATTTTAGAAAATAAGAAAATTATAATGCAGTATATACCTGTATTATTCAGCAACCCGTACCGCTGATACGCGACGTAATTGTGCGGATTCGCGTCGCAAATCAAAACATCCGGAAATTTGATTTCGTCCGGTTCAACAACTGTTACACTGAACGCCGTGTTACCTTTCGAATATTCGGCCAAAATGTTGCCAACTTGAAAAATTGCAAGCGCCACGGATAAAATAAGAATAACGATCCAAAGAGCTGATTTCCAGCGTCGGTATCTGTCGCTGTTCAAAGTTCGGAAACCATGTAAAGGTGTTGTTTCGCAAAAAGTTTCAAAATTTGTCAATACAATCGAGACACATGACGGATTGAATGAGCGTTTAATGATGCTCTTTGGCAGTTGCCAATGAGCGAACGCGTTGGATTTACGCTGAGGCGTCGAGCATTCTAACGATCCTGCCATAGAGGCTAGTGTTTACAGCGATAAAAGGAAACCAAGCAGCGTAAAATAGTTAAATGCCCTAAGACGAAGCTATTACAAATAGCTCGTTTCGCCTTTATTGTTGACATTTCCCGAGCTTTACTATTTTTTGTATAATGGGTGATTGTATATCTGAAAATTTGTGCGCAGGACAAGGAAGAGTTTTCTGGGTGTATATTTCTGTTTGGCTATGATACAGTAGATTGAGCCAATATAAAGAACAGGGGCGGACCAGTATTATCAGCTTGTTCCTAAGCCTAAGCGTAAAAATAAGTTTATTCCTAAGCCTAAGCCTTAACCCTCAATGGCCCGACAGTCTACATATGTAGACATAACCAGTTCGACAATTGATTGTTCGGCAGGTGCTATAGTTAAGAATCTATTGTTTAATTTCCATCGATAATTATTCTGTTATAGTAGTATAAAAAACTTATAGCATTGTGGGAACAAAAGTTTGCTGTACAGTGAGTCATATACCTATATAACCCGACCGTCTACATATGTAGACAGATGTTGATTTGATCATAGTTTGAGTTTTGACAAGAATTGGAACGTTTTGTTCTTACACACGGTTTTGTATGGTGAGGTAAAGTCAGGGAAATGTCAGGTTTGCATAAATTATCTTTGACTGAGGTCGTACGACGTGTATTAGAACCAAGTGATTCAGAGACAGAAGATGACAAACCGGACGACAATAGTTCAAATGACGACTCAGAATCAGTTGAGTTAGGTCAATGCAGTAGTGAAGAGGCTGCTATTTATGAGCAAGATAGTGATGGTGAATTACAAAAACAATCGGACGCATCTAGTAGTGAGTTGAGCGATATGGACGAGACTTCTAGTGGAAGTAATGTGTTTTTGTCAGCGACGGGTGTTGAGTGGCATTCTACAACACCGCCTGTCCGTGTGTTAGCTAGAAATATAATTCGCTTTCGCGAAGGCACTGCAGTAAACCCTACAACAGAGTCACAAGCATTTTATCTTTATATAAACGAGCCCATTTTACATACAATTCAGCGACTCACTAGTAGGCGACTGCGGGCGCGCAATTTTTCAACGCTACCAATGTGCGAGCTGAAAGCTTGGCTTGGGGTGTTAATCAGAGCTGGTGCAGATCGCTATAACTTGTCTCCTGTGGATTCACTATACACCAAACACGACAGCAGGCCCTTTTACCGCTGCGCGCTGTCAAAAAACAGAATGAAACAGTTGCTGGAAAATGTAACATTCGACAACAAACTGACTCGCCGGGAGCGTCAAAAAAAGTGACAAAATGGCTGCTATACGAGATGTTTGGGACCTATTTCAGTCCAGCTTACGTCTTCATTATATACCGTCCGAATCACTTACAGTAGATGAACAGCTCTACGGGTATAGAGGATATGCACCGGGGCGAGCGTACATGCCGGCGAAACCTGCTAAGTACCGTTGCACAACGCATTCATTGTCATGAAACTGAACGGATATCAAAAGTCACGCAATGTTTTCATGAAAAAAGTAGCCGAACAACTAGCGCAAGACAATATGACCAAACGTCACAGTAGTGAAAAAATTTACGCAAAATCAAAGGATTCATTTATGGCTTACGGGCTGCCTCAAAAGCGAAACGAACCTTCTACATCTGGTAAACCGACCAAATGTCAGGTCACAAGTTGTCGCAAATCTACGAGATTGAGCTGTTCGTCATGTGGAAAACGAGTGTGCAAGGACCACATGAATCGCACCATAACGTGCAACGACTGTGCTTAACTGGACAACGCGCCCGCAGTGGGAGGCTGGGCGGGGAGCGGGTGGAACTCCGCCAGAACACTAGTTCTGACTGTCTCGAGCCAGTTAAAGGAGGAGAGCACCCTGAGATAAGCCAAAACTAACGCTAGTTGTGTTGTCTACATATGTAGACCGTTGGGCTGATTAAGGTGAAAATTTTGCCGGGCCGTTGAGGGTTAAGCGTAAGCCAAGCAAAAAAAATAGTCTAATGCATAAGCTTTTGTATTCTAGTCCCAAAGAAAAGCGTCCCGCCCCACCGTGTCCGTTTCTGTTTCCGTTATAGAAATAACGGAAATTCTGTTATTTTTACGCTCAAAATTCGTTATAAATCATGTCTGTCTCGCAGTTTTTCATTACAGATATATGCTGCGATTGTTTGAAATGAAATAAAAATTACGAAATTCATCCATTCCTATCACATTGTACAGGGATTAATGAAACGACGCTAGTGTTGGCTGTTGCAACTTTAAAATTTAAAAAACGGGTGCTAAAGACTTTCGTTCCGGCAAATACATTTATAATGAGTTTATTTAGCTCAAATACATATGTATGCGTATGCAGTATATTAGTAGCCCTAGGTTGTGTTATATCAGAATAAATTTATTAAAAGTTTTGGGCTTAAGCAAACAAACACGCTTTTTTAAGCATCATATTTAATTTTGCGAAATGGGCGGAGTGTAGCAGAACTTGAAATCGTCTTGATTGAAAAGTGCTAAGATGAAATTAAGCTAAACAAAATTTAAATTTAAGACACAAATTTTGAGCCACGGCTTTAACCAAAAAAAAATTCAAACAATCAAAAAGCTTCTGTTTTATAGCCAAACACTTTTATGGCACTAAACAAAAAAAACAAACGACAACCTTTAACTTTTAATGAGAAAAACATTTGCAGCGAAGTCATCTTTTTAGCAGTGAAATTTAAATGGAATACATTAATCTTTGTAAATTGAGTTGTCAATATGCTCAATTGATGATACATAAAAATATTACAGAATACACGTGGGCATCTATTAAGGCTCTGCAGATGTTTACCGAACAGATCACAAGCCTGGGCCGGTACCGCGCGGAAAGTACTGTGCAACCCTATGAGTTTTCCATTTCCACGGCAGCTATCCTACGATCTGTGCGTGTGCAGTCTACCAGCAAGCAACGCATAAATGTTTGGATAGCTACTCTCAATAGCGTACTTGGAACAGTACGTCAAAACCATACATACGGTTCCTCCGTTTCCTCCGACACCGAAACTTTGATCCTTTTAGAATCATATAGGCTCGTTTTATACTATACAGAGTGCTGCTGACCGGTTCTAAGCATCTGCTTAGTGGGTGCATATTTAAAAAATTCACGATCGAAGCAACCAAGTGGAAAGACGTACGTTTCTGCACCCGACCTCCTCAAAAAAATTTAATTATTTTATAGTGAAGTTTTTGAGAATTGATTTTGTCTTAAAACGTAGTGCATTTTTACTCCGACCTCTCTAAAACCGGGGGGTGAGGTTTGGGGCAGTATGCATACGAAAAACAAAAAATACTCTTTCACTGCATAGTGAAATATTTAGCTTTATACTTTTAGATTAGAATCCTCGCACTTAAAATGTAAAAACAGCCAAAAACTAATATCTGGTATCGATGTTCCAATCATCTATGCACAAACAAGGGCTGCTTGTTCCTGCGTGGCGTGTCAATAGGTGCTATATGTATGAGATCTCACTTAAAGGCTGCTGATTTTTACGTCGTCAATACACTTGGGTTCCAGGTAGAACTATTTGTTTCACATTTAATTGCCCTCCTTACCAACGTATTTTTAAAATTATTGACAAAAAAACGACGACCTTTTGTCGACTTTCTTTTTAAATTGATATATTTCGGCCAAAACTGTTTTTAAGCTGCAACTGTTTGAATATATATACAACAATGTCAGATTCATAAATTTTACGGTTAATTACCATTTTGGGCAAGAAAAAAAGTTAAGTTTTTAAAAAACCATTACGACAATATAATTTTGTGTTCAAACTTCGACAGGTGCCTTTCAACAGTTATAGGATTTTTATGCTCATCGTAATGCATTAAATAAATACTTTGCAAACTTTGGGCTAATTTCTGTAGGATTTGTAATTTAGCTCGTACCAAATTTAAACCTATCTGTTATCATTTATGTTACAGTTGGCCTATGTTGCTCTGAAAGCGTCCATTTACCCGCGGAACAGCAGTACTGTAGTGACCCGAATAAGAGGGGGGACTGATATTTATTTGGCCTCTCCAGAGGGTACCCCCCTTGTTATTCGGTTACGGACTGTTATTTATTTTCAAACCATGCTCCGCCGCGCTTCGTTACTGATATATATCCGGTACTGCAATTATCCGTTGAATTAAACGTTTATTTGTCTCGTGTCAACAGCTTGAGTGATAATACAAGGTTATACTTAGGAATGTACTTTCAAAATTTAAGTACGCTTTACAGTTTCGAACTCAAATTATTTGGTCCTGGAGTTATTTAGGCGCTACAATGTAGGGTTAATTGACATTTTTGGACTCTAATTAGGGTGTTTTCGTTTGGTCGGTTGATACAGCTTCGAGCATATACTTTGTTGGGTCGGTCTGGATAGTCGGCACAGCTTTGAAAGCTTAAGTTTACGCTAGACTCACGTTTAAACTTAGGATTGAGGCCTAGCTTAATAGGCTTAGGCTTTGGCGCAGACATAGGTTTTAAGCAGACAGGCAGATATAGTTAAGCGTAGACTTAGGCCTAGGCTGAAGCTTAGGTTAAAACTCGCATTGTAAATTACAGCAAGTTGATTTCAACTGCGAATGAGTTGAATCCACTCAGAAGCTCGAGCTCTGAATAAGGTCTTTCAGAACTCAGAATTCTGAATTGCTTCAACTCGTTCTGAGTTAATCAACTCATCCGGAAGTGAGTAAATATTTACTATTAACTCAAAAATAACCATAAGTAACTAATTCTCTCTGAGTTTATTAATCAATTCATTGTAAGTTATAGTGCAGGCGGCACAAGTGTAGGCATAGACTCTATTCTGTCAATGATGTTCGAGCCAACCCGGCGAAAACATAACCTCAATGCTGTCCTCATTTGTATACCCATCAAGCACATAGACTCCAAGATGCCACCACCGACCTAATAAACACAAGGTTTCGAAGCTGTATCGCAATCCCAGCAAAAATATAAATGCAACAGCATTTACGGTTGCGCTTCGGCCCTAGTGCTGTCCGGTGCGTAAATGGCACGCCCCTCAGAGTATCATTGACCACAAAGTTTTGACAGAATTCATGTCGCAAAGATCCCTCAATCCACTGGTAACTGTTGCCTTTTGCTTTTCTATGCGTAAAATGTATCCTGAAAATTTGTAATTGCTTGCTTGAATCAGCATTTTCACAGATCTCGTGGCGTGTCAATAACAAAGATCTGTGCTGTGAATAAGACGTCATCCATACTTAACATGAGAAAAGTATCCCGTGAAATAACGATTTTCGTGAACTTTAATATGAAATGTCATGGTCTGCCATAAACATGTTAAACTTTACTCCTCAAATTTGGAGCATTTTTGCAATTTTGGTAAATTATAAATGTAAAATTATATACTCAGATCAACACACATCTAACATCAGAAGATATAAAAATATTACTTTTCTGACATTGTGACAACTGATAAAACATGTCGATGAACATCATAAATGGCTGATAATCTCAAAGCTTATCGAAAACCGATTTAATGCTTCGTTGACCAATGTCTAAACTGCTTATAACGACGAGCAATAGAGACATGAGACGAAAATATATGAATGAGGTTTTGCTGTATAAAACAAAAATAAATATGTATCGCATGCAATACTGCAGTGCTCAGAATAACAGGGGGGCTGATATTTATTTGGCTTCTCGAGAGGGCACCGCTTGTTATTCGGTCACGGACTATCCACGCTCCGCCACTTCCACCCTTCGTTACTGATTTATACCCGGGATTGCAATTATCCGTTGAATTAAACATTTATTTGACTTGTATCAAAAGGCACTAAGGAATGTACTTTCAAAAGTTAAGTATGCTTTCAAAATTCGAACTCAACTTTATTTGGTCCTGGAGTCATTTATGCAATACAATATATTACGAAAAATTTACATTTATGGACACAAATTAAGGTTTAGGGACTATCCGTTTACTAACTCGTGTTAAGGATACGAACTGGCTCCTATTGATTGGGACTCAAAATGGGGACACCAACTTCTTATTCGGGTCACTACAGTAAGCAAAGTTTAAAGAGTAACCGTTAAATAACAACTATATTGGTAATTTGAGACATTGCCACCGCACAGCGCGTCGCCATCCTAATGTGGTAGTTCCAGCAGCTCTAATTTGAGGCCCAGATAGTTCTGCTGCCTTGCGCTCACGGAGTTCTTACTTTCAAACGGCCATTCAAATGACGTGTGTGTCGAACGGACAAAATACAGAGCACTAAAAAAATCACTGAAACTTTCATTAAAGGCTTGCCTTGAGTTACTTCAGGTTGAGTCCGGGATTTGGTCTTGTATTCTCACTTGGGTTACAAGTTTAGGTTGACGCCGCAGTGGAGAGCAAAACCAGATTTCTCTTTTGTTTATACTGTGACAACTAGAAATTCTTAGCAATGTGTTTCTATTTTCGGACGTTAATTTGAGCTAAAAACGGACGAATTAACCCGTGTTCCGTGTTTAGACTTGTTTTATATTTATTTTGTTTAGTGAAAAACACCGTATTTCCCTACTAAAACCGGAATTCCGTTTGCACCTCGCTCGTCACAAATTTCTTGAGTCTCCCTAGACAGTGATCCCAGCATACATTTTGTGAACCTCATAAATATGCTTGAATATATATTTGTCAGCTACTATGTAAGTTTTTCGAAAAGTTTTATTCCATAAACTAGCTAAGTTACGTGTACATAGTTTTGGTTTCCTAATTATCGTTGAAATTACAAGAACTATCAGCAGTATTAAAAAAACCGGGCATTTACTGTACATCAAATACGACACGATAAGTAAATATTCTCAAAATTCAAAAATATGATCTTGTAATTTTACGATACAATAGCTACACATCAGGGTGCAACCGGAGGTGAGGCGAGATAAAGGCAGTTAAATTACTTTAACTTTATAATTGTAGCAAATATCTGTAAAGTGTTGTTAAATCGATTGGTAATCATCTTATTTTTTACTAAATCACAGAAATTTTTTTCTCAAAATTGTGCGAAAAGTTAAAAGGAAACACACCAAACAGATGAATATTGCAAAATTATGCAAAATTTTACTACCGAAATAGCCGGAAACTCCGATAAAAATTCTACCAGAGCGGAACCTGAGGCAGGCCTCAGGTTGTACACTGCTAAAGCACATGTGTTAAGCAAACTATATTTCAATATTATCGCCATCAGAGCTATCAGGCTTGCTTTCCAGACCAAACGGAGGAATTCGAACCTCAAATGTTTGCCCGTTTTCTCGCTCCATCTTGTATGTTCCCCTAAAACGACCTGGACACAGACTATACAATACACTTTGGAGTTAGACAGCTATTGTCGTTGTATACCTAACCACTAAAATTACATCTTGCGGAACAACAATTCCTAGATAGTGCTATCAACAAACATCACAATTCAAGAACCATTACGAGCAAAGTAAAATGGTCGTATTCTAGAAATGACAAAATTACACTTACTTTATGGTATTGTTAATTTAACAAAAGTTACCATATCTATTTCAAATTCCTTGCATTCGAAAACTAAAAACACACTTACCACATGTGCCCACTGGGCGATTCTAATGATACATGACTGCTATACTGAAACGCCCTTGCATCTCTCGATAAGGTTGGCTCCTGTATATAAAAAAATTTTATACTTCACGTGTTCTTTATAATATTATTATAACCGTGCATCTCAATCCAAAAAGGTAGAACTTTTGATATAGGAAAAGGTTTCCATAAATTCTAGAACGTTCCTAATATTCTAAACCTAAACTTATCAAAATTAAAAACGCAATAACATTTTCATGTAAATTCCTAACCTAATGTTCGAGCCTAACAAAGTGTAGTTTTTCGATTAAGAATTAAACTTTCAATCGATATGGAACGCAAACATCTACACAGATTAACATCATATAGTTTTGTCACTACATTGACCCAAAATTTTATCAGTAAAGAAATTGAGTACATTAAAACTCTTACACCTACATACATACATCTATACATATTGCACATCAAAAATAATGCATATATACTATTCCTGCTTAACAATAAAAAGTACACAACTACAATTAAAGGTAAAACACCATGCGAACACATAACTTCGCCTGAACATGCTACCCATACATCTATTGAAATAAGACAACCCAAATCATTAGCATAGCAAATTGAGAACTTTACCAGTCCAATCACACCTCGGCCGGTGACAATATCCAGTTTTCCAGCAAGACTAAATATTCGCCAACAACGTTCTCGAAGTGTAATACTTTCTGTGCCAAGATTTTCAAGTCTAATGCTGTACCGCCACTGCAATAGAAGTGTATTATATAGTAAACATTGCAAAATCAATACAATCTGACTGGCTGGTTATGTTCTTTGTTGGAAGTTTAGAATGCAAGCTAGCAGACATCGATAGCGTCGTTAAACTCAGTGTAGCTTAAATGGGTCAATACTGTTTCAGAAGTTATCCTTAGAAAATACATGTATAATTTCTTTATTGTCATTGTTTTAGATTTCTTTAACTACACAGTATATATTTCATTAAATTCTAAACGTATAATAGTAATAATAATTGCTATTTGAGGGTCAGACATATATATTTATACTAAAGCAAAAAATGTCAAAACATAATATTATTTGGTATGGTTACTGTCACTGTTTGCGATTTAATTATTATTTCATTAATTCTAAACGTATAGTAGTGAGTAATAACTATTATTTGGGGGGCATAATACCTATACTGAAGCAAAAAACGTCAAAACGCGTTTAGACCCGACGCCGCACTGGTTCGGATATTATCAAAGTAAACTTACTATTTGTTCTTCTTACTCTCGATTCTGAAGTAAGTTTGCATGGTTTTTGAAAAATCGATTTAACAAAGGTTCATACAAAAACTTCGCGCAAAAAAGAACGACTCACCCAATACACTGGAACGCTACTTCCAGTCTGTCGACAGCCCATATAAAACGGTATCACTGTCACTCTGATATTTTGAGTGGTTTCACGATGTATATCTGTCAACTCAAGCCAAGGCCGATTTTTCTCTGTCCATGCGGTCAAAGTGGCTTTGACAGTGTATGGAGGCTCTGCAGTAGTGCAAAATTTTAGTGAAACCACTATTCTATACCGGCATGAGTGTTTATGTATGTATCACACTACATAACTAATTCTTCGGGTGGAGCTCCGGCACAATGTTTGCTGATGTTTCTGCCAATCTCGGTAAGGTAATTTTTCTCAGTCTTAAATGTTACACCTTTCAGTGAGTTTGCTTCGTAAGTTTGCAACAAATTTGAAAGCTGTAAGGATAGTGCTAATACTTTTGATGACGGACTGGGCCATACGACAATTAATATAGCGCAACCCTAAATGTGGAAAAGTGTTTTCATGAAATTTGGGTTTCCATGCCACTTATAAACTAAGCAATCCATGAAGCTGTAGGTTGAAACAAACTTGCACGATAATGCAATATGACTATAATCAAATTTTGTGTACCTTTGTTCTGATCTGGAGTAAAAAACTTTTCAAACAATTCGTGTTTGATAGGCGTGTCGGTTGAACTTGTCACAGAGTATGGCAGAACATCTTCATGCGCAACGTAATCCAGTCCTGAAAACGTTATAGATAAATTACAAAATTGTGCTTATGGTGAAACTACGTTAGGAAAAACTAAATTAAGACAAGTGACAAGATCTATGTTTTTAGACAATCAAAGACACATGAACGTACCAGGAATCGCATAAAGTGACCGACTTCCCTCGTTTGTTCCCAAAAAAGTCACACTTTCAGTCTGCGCTCGCTAAATCAAAAACTGAAGAATGTAACGCGTTTTCAATATCTAACAAAAACCAACACTTCGAATCGAAACATGAAACAATGCCAGATCACGTAAAAGATAGAACAACAAACCATGTATTTAAATCAAACTACATACATATACACTGTTTAAGATTTTTGTGAATATTTGAAATCTTTGCCTAGTGTGGTACTATGAAACTATAAGAAAAATACATGAATATGAATAGCATAAAGCGCAGTGTGAATCTTACAAATTTTTACTCCTTATACGTCACAAACCCCAGAATAATACTGTATTACAGATAAAACAAAAGCATCACAAATAGCTGCTACACCTCCAAATACATACCTTCAGGTTATTTTGGCATGTAGGTTAGGAGTGAAATGCTTGTCAAATTATCCGATCAAATTAAAAAACTAAAACGTAAAGTATCATACCACATAGGGCCAATCCCTTTCGTCAATTAACGCCTGATAGTACGTGTGAGTTTGACTTGTGATTTCATTTCCATTCGAATATTTTGGTCCGCTCAGTTGTGGACTGCTACTGTTGCTATCACCGGATGGGTGACTATGGTCAGAAGATATAGTCTCATTCTGATCGCTGCTATCACTAGAAACTCCACTATCGACAGACTGAGTTGAAGATTCAAGTCTTAAAGTGCCAAACCACTATCATTAATACGATCATCAGAGAGTGACTGCGCGCAAGTATTGTCAACTCCACTCATAAGCTAATCTTTTCAACACTGGTACCATCCTAACCCTCAGTCATGCAGGCTACAAGCCTAATTAGTTATAAAGAAGATTGTCAAAACTAAACATAATACTAAGAAAACCTACTTATCTGGCACAGACTTTGTTTGATTATCACGATCAAAAAATCTTGTCTCCCACGCAAATAACACTACACCACGATAACCGAATACACGATGAAGAAATAACTGAAACATGCAAACCAACACGTAAGAACAAAACATACAGACAAAAACAGAGTGTCGCGATATTTAAGAAAACGATACGCTACACACTGCTGTAAGTGTATCAACTCGAACGTTAAGAACAGTACATATTGATATTTATTTTTGAAAACCGAAACGATCCGTTTTAACACGTCCTTATTCTATAGAGTGAATCCATGCGTAGAACACAATAGTCCGCATACCTGCCCACTTGAGTAGCTGCTGTGTAGCTTGGGAGATTCAAATTTGCCAACCTCAGCGAGCCTAAAATGGTTAAACTTTAAAAAGCATTATAATGAAACGCTAAATTACGCAATGCATTTTGTGGATAACTAGAAGTTCGATTAATGAACACAACTATCCAGATTGCAAATTCACCAAATGCATTTTTAATACTTATGAAAATCACTTCACGACGATGTTTTTCACGTAAACCACACAGAATATTTGTGTGATTAACTTAACTTAGTTTATTCCAGGTGCTAGAGTTTAAACTAACTTAGTAGAAAGCCGTGCAACAGCTTGCCAAAACAACGGTTTGTGTTGTAGTATACTTTGCCTCGGGCACAACGGTGCCAAGCGAGGGTTATATCGTAATACTTTCAACTGAATTCGGCAAATGGCTTTACTCATTAAGCAGGTTCTAAAATACAGAAAACTTAATACTCGTTGACAGGGTCTCATTTGAATCATATAAACGTAAAACATTAACCCATTTGTTTTCAAACTGTTCGTTTTGAAAAATATACCCCTTACGGCAGAAATAAATGGAAATATGGTAGTATTACAAATTCAACTAGGACTCCGAGAATGATGGTATAGCGCAAAATTCCATGTCGAAATTATAAATTAAAAAGGTATCCGTGCCATGATTATCAGGCAACTATGTAGAAAGGTAGATCAAAAGAATCCCTCATACTATCATGCTCATCTAGCAATCATAAATGTGTATTTCACAAAATGTAACATTCTTCAGCACCGGAAATTTTATTAAATACAATAGTAAAATCCATAACAATATTTTTTACATTATATAAACACACCGTTAAGTTAGTTGTGGATTGAAAAACTCTTGATGGGAAAGCGCGTTCAAGGGCTGATCTACGGATCGTCCCTCCAAGTACTAAAACTGCGTCTTTAATTTTCTTTACATGGGCTTTTGAGTAAAC
Organism: Enoplolaimus lenunculus; assembly: GCA_030248215.1. Lineage (NCBI taxonomy): Eukaryota > Metazoa > Nematoda > Enoplea > Enoplida > Thoracostomopsidae > Enoplolaimus > Enoplolaimus lenunculus. The sequence continues at coordinate 16,207 of JASANG010000937.1, read as the reverse complement.
CGTGGCACAATGACAACTTCTAGTCGCTCGCTAGCAACAGCCATTCCTGATATATCTCCCAAAACGGTGCTGCACCACAGTTCTGTGCTTAGCGCCCTCTAAACCATCAAGTGCCAAGCATGGATGATAAATTCAATTTCTAAGACTCCAATGGGTCTACGATTAATGTTTTTAGAAACTTGAATACAAGATCCTTCCCCACCAAGATATATTGGATCCGCCAAAACAATTTCAGTGCTAAATATTAATACAACACTTTGGATTGAGCCCTATTGGAAGGCGTAGGCCTGGGTGACCGCTGGATTCGCCAGTTCTTTACAACACACCCAAATAATATACTGTTTATACACTTTTTGACATTTCTTCAAGCAACGGAAGCCGATACAAAGTAACGAGACTGAAGCTATCGTAGGGTTTTCAACTATTCGATCTCATAATGTTCGGTCTATCGCCTCGACATTTTGGACAAAACCACTTTCCTTTCGGTTGCTTAGTTAAACCGACGCACGCAAAATGGAACCATTCAATTTCGCACTGCATATTATCGCAACCAACCATTTCTCCATACGACACCTGCAATAAAAAAGCTTGTAACCAGTGAAAAAATCAGAAATGAATGATGCAACCAAAACTTTACACAAATTGCCATAGAGAATAACACCAGTACAAGAACATTTTAAGAAAATGGCTCATTATACATTTATGTGGCTTAAGTAATTGGATTAGTCCAACGATGAAAAAAACTACAACGCTCCTAAATGCCTACTTACTTATACTTATCGACTAAATTAAACTGATTGTAGTTAAAACAGATATGCCAGTATTAGCGACTTCTGCGCAATAGGTGACAAGATTTCGAAATTTTTCCACATCAACAAACCATGGCCAGTGGCGGCCATAAAATATTTTGGAGGGGGCGCTTTATGTATTGTAACTCGGGTATGAATTTCTTATTTTGCCATTCCTTCTTCTATAAATCAGCTGTATACAAAACATTTAGAGGGACCGCCACTTGCAAGCCTCCATAGGACCGCTCGTGACCATTACATAATTTCTCATACCTGATCGCATAAACAATACACTGGTTCGTCAGGATCAATGATTGTAGACGGATGAAATATAGGTATACAAGGAGCGTCGTCTTTAGCAACCTACAATCAATAGAACACAGTCACAGCAGGCTAATACACAAACAAATAAGGGTGGTGTCATATTCTCCGAGTACCGCACCGCGTGTCATGCTTTAAATAGTTGGTTTGATGACATCTCGGGGTGATTGCGGCACTCTGAAGTTAAACAACCCTTACAATGTGCCAAGTGACGGAATAATAAAACTGTTTTTTGAAACAAATTGTTGAACATCACTTTGTACTAAACTCATCACAGTTGTTCATAGCTCGTTATGTTTATAAAAATACAAAGATAAACTATTATACATAATCCACGTATTTTTTAAGACACAACCCACCCTACGTACTAGCAATAACATGACCCAAACTCACTTTGCGTTTCCTGCTTGCCGAAGCCGATGACTTTGACTGACTATGACTAATATTTCCTCCGCTGTGACCGGTTGTGGCTGTATCCTTCCCGGCAGCACTACCTGAGTTCATGCTGCTGCTTGAACTGTGAGCGGAGCCCGCCTTTCGTTTCCCGCCCATTTCTTTTATATGTGCTGTTGAGGTGCTTGTTGCTCTCGTTAAATTTGCTGCCGAATTTGAATAACTACCGTAAAAATCAAATCCATCTCGATTCGCTCCAGACGTCGAATTTGGAGAAACTAGTGAAGGCGGCCCTATACGGCTACTGCCAGATGGTCCTGTGCTGCTACCATGCAAGCCCCCCGATGTGTCCAGACGCATACTGCTGCGTTTTCTATAGCCCGACGCTCCACCATATAGCGCTGATTGTTTTGCTATAATAGACAGATCATTAAGTTATTTAAGCCACAAAGCTACACTGACTGCTACTGCGTGCTACTATATAAAAGAGGCCAAACAAAGTGTCCGTGAAGAAAAACGGTGTGTAATAAAACACATTCTTACCATCAATTCGAACAGCGTATTCTTTGCATACGTTATCACTTATTCCATTGCCTGACCCAATCGGAAATACTGCACCACAAGTTACGGCAGACGATGTGTTTTGCTGATAGTTTTGAATCATCTTGTTTTGCCTTCGTGTTCGCTTAACTGTTCCCGCGCTGCCACTGGGTCCCTGCCCAGTGGTACTTGTACTTGCACAAGTTGCTGCTGACGGTGGTCGGATGTCATATCCACTGCCATAATAAGTTGGAGTTTCATTTCCAGAAAGTATATTACTAACAGACGTTCCAGGATTGCCTTCGCCTTCAAGAATCATCATAGCTTCTGAAAGTACAAAGCTTATCTTACAAACACTAGAAAATAACTCTCGAATATATTACGTACACCACAGTTTATCTGACCAACAAATCGAAAATTGTTTCTACTCTATCCAACTTAATGAAAAAAGTTTATCTGTTTGCAGCCGCTGCTCTGCTCCTTTTATGACTTACCAGTAGCTTGCCCTCAGCTTTTGCATTCTAAACTTTAAAAATTGCACGCGTACACATAATTAGACACTAAACTTAATGTGCTTTACAACCTAAAGGCGATAAAAACATCTTTCAAAAGTTGGAACTAATCAGAAGATAGTTATAAAACAATTCCAACCACTTTTCATAATAAGACTATCTATAACCGACACGAAAGCCCCATACCGGAACGCTCAAAGCATTCGCTCGAAGGAGACTGTGATCGAAACGAATCAGGTTCATTTAGTGCTTCTAAAATATAAAAATATGACAAAGAAACTTGTGAAAGACTACTACTCGGTCAATTTATTATCATAAAGTAGTAGCAAATGTCACAGACATCAAAAGAATGAAAAGATATAGTTTTTTTTCTGTTATTCAAAGCTTACTACACCAACCTTTTGTTCATACTAAAACTTTGCTACCTGAACCCACAAAGATAAAAACTCAGGCAGAACTATTGTTGCGGTCCATTATTTTAAAGTACTAACAGACGCCGCAAAAATTACACCACTGGAAAGATAAACATACTTTTTTGCAACTACTTCTATCATCAACTGTTTATACAAAATTTTTGCAAGCCATACCTAAACATAAATGCAAAATACAAATTTCGTATCATAGGAAAAAATAAAAACCATACCTAAATTCCGGCGGTCTTGAGACAACTGCAACGCCTTCTGTGCAACCAACTCTTTCATCTGTGTAACTTGCTCCATTTTTGAATCTTGTATTCGCTGCATTACTTTAAAAAACTTTAAAACTTGCAACTGATTTTGCTCTTGAAGTCGCCGACGTTTTTCGGCACAACAACAATGTTTCGAAGACAATACAACAGGAGCCGCCCGTACATTGCCACTACATTTATTTTCGGCTTGCTCTTCATAAGATTTGGGACTTGAAATGGATACTGCTTCCTGACGAACGACTTCGCTATTATTATCATCCATATTTTCTGTTGCTAACGGAATCGGTAAATCTTCGGCCTCCACTTGGCTTTGTTTCTCAAATGGTGCATTTTCTGCTGAACATTCGGGTGTGCCATTAGTTTGCGGTTGGTTCTCGACAATTTCTTTTTCGCTAAATATATTTAAGTCCTGCTTGGTCCGAAGATCTAAATCGGTTGCTTTTAATTCTTTTGATTTCAGCTCTACATAACCACAGCTGGAATCAACATTAACATCATCATTTCCAACATCTGCACTAGCAAGAAACTTCGGTGTACTACTGGACAGATCGTCAGCAGCACCCGTAGAGCACGATGATCTACTTATCGCGTATCCTTTTGGAGACGAAGTTTCCTCAGAAACATATTCATTGCTTGGCAACAGTTTAATCGCACATTCCTGATTTAAATACTTTGAGTGATCAAACTCTGAGTCATTTGCCAAAGCACTGACTGGAAAATCTGTTTTCGCAGAATCCGTTTCCACGTCTCTCCCTTGATTCTGTGTGCATGCACCACTGGTTTTACACAATTTTTTGTCGTCTATTTTTGCGACATTTTCTTCAGTAGTTATGTCATTGTTTTTGCAGTCCGATTCACACACACTATCCTTCTTCGTGTCATGTGTGCATTCGGACTCTAGCTGCACGACACCTGACTGACAACTGTTTTCATTTACGACCCCATACGAGCTAGTTTCTTCAACCAAGCCATTCTGACATGAACAATCCTTTTTTCGTTCGCATTCTACACGTTCTTGCGGTTGTGAATCAGTACCGCTTTGTGCTGAAGTCGATGGATTACACCTGCATGGGCTGAAATTTCGAAAGTATATAAATAGATCAATAAGTGTCAAAAAAGTTTCTAAAAGCGTCTATGCTAACACCATTAGCCATAGCTACATCGATTATTACAAAGCGAACAGTACACTTGTGATTGACATCTATTAAATTCCTGAATGAGTCATACCACAACCAGTTATATTAGTCAAGATGCAAACTAAATTCAATACCTAACTCGCTCCACGCTACAAGTAAATTGCCGGAGCACGTTCACGACACCTAAAAATAAAAAATATACACGTACTACAAAATTAAAATAAAACAGAACCTTAAAACCGTTTTTACATGAATGCCAACTTCCTATTTTATTAGACACCCATTTTCAAGCTACGATTGGCACGCAGGTTTCACGGTTGAGATACGTGTACCATCACCACACGGTTATATCAGCTTTATACTCAACCCGCGCGGACGCTAATGTTTTGTGACTATTCAAATACGAATGCTAATGCACACTGCTTATAAAGCTAAGCCACCCAGCATGATTTTTACAGGTTTACTTTTGCGTATTTCTATTGCTTGATTTAAAAAAATGCCAACAAGCAAAAACAAAAATTCCAAGAATTCTAAACACATTGAAAAGAGCGGAAACTGAAATAACCTGTGCACCTGCTGTCACAGATCGTCCGGAGCCTTGTTTTACCAACTGAAGTCTGTTATAAATAGATATCGACCAAGCTTAATATTTTATGTAATTACTTTGATACTCCGCATCCAACTCTCGAATCTGCGATAAATGCCGTTGTATAGCATGAGGTAAATTTTCCAGGCAATCAATATAGTTCGCTAAGTACGTTGCAGAACACGACGCTTCATATGCAGCACGGTTTGAAGTTAAGGATGCAGCCATAAACAAAACTACAATGGATGCTATAAAAAAGATTAATGACCTTGAATACTGTTTGAAGCACTAAAAATTTACGCCACAATAGGACAATGGCTAAAATAAAGTATTTAATAAATGTATGATAAATCCCTGGTTAGCGGAACAACACTTCTAGTACTGTCTTCAATAAGAAAAAATTAAGTGTGACAGATCCAAGCGGTCTAGCCAGGCATTCAACCCACTTTACCTAAAAATCAGCTAATTAAAAAATAGACAAAATGTTGAAACTAGTTAAACTTTTCGCTCACGAATTAAACAGATGTAAAAGTACAATATTGCCGTGAAAACATGCTGAAGAATTTAAAAGTCATTAGGCATGTTTATTTACGTTGATTTGTTCAGTCAGAAACCATTTTGAAAATCCCTGAATTATTAAAATGCCACAGGAATTAGCCACGGACACGTTATTGCCGGGTCATAACCAAAGCCAGTTTCCATATATATACAATCCTTAATTGACTCGCTTGATATATGCAGAAGGCGGTAGTTTTTGAGCCGAAACACCTACGCTACGGAAGGTTTTTGCGTAAAATTCTCACACCATGGGCGGGTCCAAAAATTCTGACAATGCCCGCAGTATAAATAGTGAACAATCTTGAGTCGCGAAGCAAAATTTGCTGAAAATACAAACTTGAAAATCGTAAGGAAAGCGAGAGAGGAATCAGGCGCATATCTTATGCGAAAATACTAAAGCTGAGTTAAATAATAAATGAAACTCCGCGAGATGTGAACGTATTTTCACAGTTTATAGCACATATTACACGATATATACATTGCGCATTTTCCAGTTAACCAACATATACGTATTACGGTATACGGTAGCTCATGTTGACAGTTATCTTTGCGCGTTCTAAAAGTAGGATCTAGTTTGTACCAGCTCCGATAACAATCTCGACTCCAGAGCAACCCTGCGCCTGAATTAACGCCTGATGAAACAGAACATCCATTTTCGCTAACAACCGGTATTTGCTTTCATCATATGTTTAGGAGACTAAACAGCTCACTCTAAACGAAAACGTCAGAGTATGGTCAGTCCTCAGCAGCGAAACACAAAAAGGGTTGAAACATTTACTACTATTTGAAGCTTTCGAATCAATAGTGTACAAAGATCCAACTAAAAAGTTTTACGATCCGCAACTGTGCACAAATGATAATTGTGTTTAAAAAACAACATGCTTTTCAAAATTTACACCAAATTCTGTCATTTCATTTCACATGTGGTCAAGATGCCGTTTTGGGTGAATTTTGAACGCCATCCTCAACAGGCCGCTGACGAAACAAATACGTTCTCTGACCTTGCATACATTCTGAGATCTATCATGGCACTGAAATACTGCAAATGCTAAGATAAACAATGGCCAGTTCTTTGTAAACTCTAAAATAAAACAGCGTGTGTAATGTAGTATTAAAGGCAGCAGATCATATGGTAAGATTAATTTTCGAAGAGCTTCAGACAAAACCATGCATGAAAGTAAACAACACGACAAACAAACACAGTACAACAAAACAACTACGTACGCGTATAAATTATACAACTAACAGACTGGATTTATAAAGAATCGACAAACGTGTGAGACACCAAAGAGGAGGTCATAGTGGCAAAACAATCGTGACAGATAAAGGTCCAACTTAACACGTATTAAGACTAAAACTTTAAATGCAGATAATTCAGAGAATCTGTGTGAAGCAAGATTTCTGGAATTTATAATGAGTTACTCTTCAACAACTGCAAGTCCTATCCTTACGTTAACTCGCTGGGAACTGACAGTATGTTAACTCAATAAGCAAACAACAAAAACCCACAAACATATCGGCATTCAAAATTTTTGAGAGGCATCACTATTATTTAACAGCTTTCATACAAGAAACAATATTCATTACAACCAACACAAACAAAATAGAAATGCTCTGGCAACGAAACCACAACGGGCCAAAGAATGTAGCTGACTTTAAAGTGTTGTCGATACATCGCTTTTTAAAATTTAGAACCTTCTGTGAATGCTTCAGATTTATCAAAGCACATTCAACTGGAAGTACTAATAGAAACTAGGCCAACCACCACAGGTAATAAGAGTTATATATAGCTGTTAGGTAATATAAGTTATAATTGTTAAATCTGGTAATCACTAAAAGATAGTAACCGAATCAGTCATTTTTCAAAATCAATACTAAAACCACATATTTTCAAAGATATCCAGAATAGCAGCAGCAAGCTTGTCGGATCAATCTTTACGTTTATTGTTTTTTCCAGAGTCAGAGTCCGCAAGCTTAAACTCAGAGAACACAATAATATTTGCAATTTGGAAAAATTGGCGGCACTATGGCCACATCAAATTAAAAATAAATATTAATATCATCAGTGAATCATACTAGAACACGAAAGTTATCTGGACACAAGAAAGTACAAAAATCACACACTGTATTTGACCAGTACAGCTGCATAGATCAAAAGTCACAACATTAATTTGGCACTTTGCTATTTCTAGCAAATTCAATAACGAAACGTTATATTATAAAAATGACACAATAATCTAACTTGCACTTATTAGATACCCAGCTTTCGAAAGTGAGACTGTTATATAAGAAGCAAAGGTAAATGTTTAGTTATCCTCACATTCCTAGATGTTGTATAGGCACTTTTAACTTCAAAAATGGTAGACTAGCGACCCCTCCCTGAAAGTCCCTCAATTTCAAAAGACCCTAGGTAGGATGTGGTGCTGTCGCCTCTCAAATCACCCACATTAAGCAATTCACTATTTGACCAGTTAAGTTTCTAATTAATTTCGTGTGTTTTGACGCTATTAGTATCAGAGCCGCTAAGCGCGGGGCTTGGGGGGGGCGGTAGTTTTTATCCTGTTTAGAGTCTTTCGAAATTTTGGAGGTTCACGAGAAGGTAGCCCCCTGAACAAAAATAACATCAACCATACAACTGTACTCTATAAATATGAAGGAAGGTTCCATTTATTAATTTACAAGCGATCCTACAATGCATAACTTCATCAAATAGTCCAGATACATATACCCAAAATAAAAACCGATAAACTCACGGTATTTCGCAACCCTCTTACACAGCTCCAAACCTGTTGTCACCTGTGATTTTTGTCCTACTTCACGCTAGTTTCAGCCTTTGTAAATAAAATGACAGCTTCAATAACTAGGTTGAATTATAATTGAAGAAATATGTACATTGGTAAGTTCATTCATGAGCATTAGCAGCACGGTTTTCAAGAATAATCGAGCGACACTCAAATCGCTAAGTCGAGGTTCAGCTTAGAAACCAAAAGTATTTTGTAAATACAGAAATTGTTTTATTTGGTTCTGATACAACACGTACATACTTGTACATACCCAAGAACATAAGGCGTTCACGCCATAATAAAACAAAGGTGTTATCCTGGCGGACATCGCACAAACAAAGCAGATATTCCTTCAAAGACGTTTAAAGAAAAACTTCGTTGGGCCTCAGACTCTCATCCTGATCCATCGCAGCACGGCTGTCTTCAATTTCTTGGAACGTTGGACATCCCAGCGGTAGCGCTACTGCGGCTTTGTTCGTTAACAACACATCTTCTGCTTCACCTAAGATGGAATTGAGGTCATATATAAATCTAAATAACATACGTTTGTCAACAATGATATATATTATACGGCAATACTGTTAAGTGTTAAAATAAACAACAATATCACTGTACAGTCACTATAAGTTCCTACCCATTGAACCAGAATTATAACAAATAACGCAATAACTCTTACTTCGTATCCGCTCCAGCTTGTCAAAATATGCTAAATCCATGTAATAGCCCGTTAACAAACCGAGTGGAAGTACTGGCAACAGAAAAATTCTATTTTGCGACCGCCGAAGCCTGACGTAATATAAATACAGTGAACAGCATGGAAAAAATGGAACCAAATTCCTTATAGAAAAAATTATTTTGAGATGGCGAAAGCTTAACCGAGTTAGCTATTTCTGGTAAAAGAAATATAATACAGCATCGACTATCATTTAACGTTACAAAAATTTTGCAAGTATATACAGGTTTTGGTATATGGATGTTCAGTCAGCTTGCCCAAAACTTGTACGTCAGTACTTAGGTATTGCACAGAATTTTATGCCAGAAATGTTCGAAATTAAATAATCATTTTTAATTTAGATACCTCTACGCAATGTGATGTTCCATATCTAAATTAAAAAATTTAGTATGCAATGCTGGGGGTTCGCTACTGGAGGGTGGACCCACTTCCCAAAAGCCAGCGCCAGTTAAGATTTCCCCTGAATCAGCCACCCGCTAAAGATTTCTCCCCAGGCTTAATTTTGTGTTCTTTCCTTTTTTGCGAAAAAACATTATCAGTATCAATTAAACGTAACCTCTCCTCTCGAATTATATGTCTTATATATTTGATCTGTTTTTATTATTTATATGATTGTTTCTGATTAGACTAAGAGCGTATTTGTAGACGTAACTAAACACTGGCTAGTGCAACTGACGCTTTACTGAAAATTCTGCAACACCCCAACTCAGAAATCACCCGGTTGCAAACCTGGGACCCCCAGTTGATGCCACCCACACCGCCGCGTCTAAGCGAATTCTCAATAAGGGGTGCACACACCACCCGTAAAGGTTTGAAAATAAAACTGTTCGTGCAGACTACAGAATTTTTTAACATTACAAAACTACACATTTTAAACAAAGAATTCTCACTCTAACAAAGCATTAACTGAGACACCAAATAATGCCGCAGAAAGCCATACAGTTATGTCTCGAGCACGAGCAATTTGCATCGCAGCTTGTCGTTCTCGCATAAGGTTCTGCATTGCCAGTTGTCTTTGCAACTGAAAAGCACTACATGACCAGCACTGCATTTATTAAATGTTAAAACAAAGAAACAACATTCACTACGTTAGGCGGTAACTTCGTGTTTACTAGTGAAAAGCATTACAGATAACTATATATTGTATATATACACTTTAAACGAGAATCACGTACCTGTACTCTCTGCGACTCTAACTGGAACTCCCGCTGTTTCTTCAAGCTTTCATCCAAAGGTTTAGTAATTATAGAACCCATGATTTCAAAAACACCATAGACTCTAACTATAGTATACTAAATCTTATATTAAAAACTACGTACATGAAGTTCTAAAGACTTTCACTTGACGTTAGACATTTGCAAAGCTTTCAACTGGAATCTATGATCGAGCTTTCGCGCACGAGCCAAAAATGTTATTATGGGCAGCCAAATACATGAGGTACTGTACTAATGATGAAATTCACTACTCTCACCACCTTTGAGCGAAACGTTTAACTAAAAATTATTTACCTGCCAGTATGTTATGGCTGCTATGCAATATACATTACGAGTTGACTTTGTACCTGTGCGCTCATCATTCGAGTATTTCATTATTGAGCGAAGCGAAACTCCGAGCGAAGCTCGGAGTTTCGCGAAGCGTTTTATGTTTTGTACTTAGGGGTCGAAAGGTGGATGTCCGTCCGTCCGTCTGTCCGTCCGAAAAGAATCTCAGGAACGGCTGAACCGATTTTGACTTTCCATAATATTTCACTAATTATTACAGTTAGAAGCAATCTAATTTTAGCATTAAAGGGTTTTTGAGTGCGAGGAATCTGCGTAGACTTTTTACAAACCTCCAAAACCGAGGATTGAGCAGTTAGCTAATAGATAATTTGCATATTAGTATAGGTTATAAGCCTAAATTAGGACTTTTTACAATATTTCACTAATTATTAATTAAGGTTAAAAGCAATATAATTTCAGCACTAAAGAGTTTTTAGGTGCATGGAATTTGAATAAATAGTGGACAAACATCCAAAACCGATAATTAAATAGTTAGCTAATAACTAATTTGCATATTAGCTTAATTAACAAGGCAACACTATCACTTTTTAAATTATTTCAATAATTTTTAGGGTTCACTGAAGGTTTTTGGGTGCGAGGAATCTGAATAAACTGTTTACAAACCTCCAACACCGATAAATGAATAGTTAGCTAATAACTAATTTGCATATTTCCTTAATTGCTTACGTGTGTTCGAGCTTCGCTCAATAAATGTAGTCCCACTACGACTGGTGCAATACCCGATATTGAGGTATTTTCAACTCTAACACACATTTTTAAAAAATAGTTTTGAAAGCAAACTACGCAAACTTATCACAGAAACAAATAGTTCACATTTAGAAACTTGTAGTCCCATGCATGTTTGCCTGTTAGATATAACAGGCACAGTACAGGTTGTCTATTTTCCATTCGTTGGTTTAAGACGAAGTGTTATTTTCAAGAGACTTCCCTAGCTATGTATCTTCTGTAAACACTATCTTTGTTTTATGATTACAAACGATTAGAGTTGGTGATATATTTCAATTACGAACCTTACAGAAAAACAAAAAAGATCGAAGTCGCTTCAAAATTGTGTTTCAAAAATTTGTAGCAACAATAGAAAAGTAACTTGAAACAAGCACATCAATAAGAAACTTTTCAAATGTTTCATATTGACAACAAACGTTGAAATGTAAATATTCTAAAAACGGGATCCGAAAGCGGTCAAAGCCTGCCATGGCCTTTGAGCTGATGAGTTAATACAGATATTGATCAATACGGGCAATTTTTCCTTGTGATTTCTTAACGCAGGAGCTTACCCAAAAATCAAGAAGTTCATCAAACAGGCAAATGTCCGATCTTTAATAGACAACCACATGCAGGAACCAGGTTTTCACGGAAAATGGAAAATTGAAAATCATGTACTAACAATGCTTCCGCAAACGCGAAAATGTTGATGGATGAATTGTCAATTGGAAAAATGGCATAACGTAGAAGGACAAATTACTATTTTATTAAAAGCATACTGCACACACTACAGAGCTGTCATATACTTAAAACGGTGCATATGCCGCCAAACAGGTGGTCACAGACTTGCGGGGTGGAGTCTGGCAAAGAATCTAAAGACAAGATTGCAATGTGTTTGCTTGAAATACTGCACAACATACTGCATATCCATATTATTATAGCTGGAACGCCCCATACACGTATTTTGAGCATTATTCCGGCACTGCAGAAGTAAAACTAGCATTGGAAATACAGTTATTCAGGTCAATTGCCAATTGGCCTAAAACAATCTGCTATTCGAAGCAAATAGCAGTTTGGCCGAGGCCAATTTGCGATTATGAGATTTCGCAAAACAACAGTGACGTTATACCAACGCTGATTGGATATAACGGTAATGCATCTGTCCAAAGACCAAATTGCTATTGCATAAAATAGCAGATTGACCTAGCAGATTGGACTTCGACATATACACAAACAACACGACACGTGAGAACCGCATATTAATGCTGTACCTATATAATTGGCCAATGTCGGAAAAGCTGCAGCACATAAAACCAATATTGTTGTTTTGGAATGTAATCAGCGCAAAGAAATTTCCGAAAACCCCATAGTTTCAGTTTTACATACCTAAATAGGCAAAATTGAAATCGTGGATATAATACGGGTACATAAACCGGTCGGTATATGATACACAAATCGATCTTTGGTAACCTAAAGTACATAATGAAAAATTGAAAAGATTTTTTGATATTCACACAAAACAATTCAAACATTTTCGTTTACAACGCTTTTATATGTTTGCATAGTATTAAGATACCTCCAGTTATTGCATTAAAAACCCGACTCGAATTTCAAACGACCCATACGTGCTATTTTTAAGTAAAAAGTTAACTATTAACTTTTTTAGTTTTCGTGTTTTACGTAATATATATGCCCTGTCACGTCTGTAGTTTTCGCTTTGTTTGCTTACTGGCGAACTAATGCTTCGTAATTGTTACGTGGCACCTCAGCAGGATGACAATATATACTGAAAGACTCAAAAAGTTAATTAAAATTTCAGCTAGTTTAAACGTAAAAATTTTCATAAATGTTGAAAATTTTTCCAAAAATAGCCAAAAAGCAAATTTGGAGAGAACCTAACATTTTATGACACTCACAGACATTGTGCTACAGTTCAGGGAGTAACCTAGTAATCCGTTTCCGTTTCCGGTAAAATCCGTACTGTAGTGACCTGAATAAGAGGGGGGCTGATATTTATTTGGCCTCTCCAGCAGAGGGAACCCCGTTAAATGTTGGGATATTGCCACCGTTTCAAAATTTTTAACTGCGAAGTTTTCCGATGCTGTTTACTTAGGTACGATTCCAAACTGGACTCGGTTAAAACGGAATTGCGGGATAGTAAACACATGCCACTTACCATAGCATAGCCGTGAAATTCCGTTTCATTTGGTTGCTCATGAATTGCGACTTTTTATATTTATTTGGCGCCACTCAATAGTCAAATCGTGGGCCAAGCTTGGAATTGGTTACTTGATCATAGCTCGCGCAGCAAATCGGTAAGTATTTCACATTTGATTCCGTCTTTATGGCGTATATAACGCAAAACAACAAAATAGTGAATTTATTAAAAAATCAAATGTGGATGTGTTGTGTATTAGTCATATATAGAGCCAATATATATACATATTTAAATCTGCAAAAATTTGGAGTACATTGAAAAAAATAGGAACACAACAGCACCAAAATTGGCCAATCAGAGCTGTCCTCCACATTGCGCAAAGCTTGGCGTCCGACATATATCTACACGTCGACTTTCGATTTCGGATTCTAAAAAAGAAAATGCAGCTTCCGCTTAAAAATTAGTTGCAAAATTTAAATTACTCCAACACCTCTCGGGATGGATGCTTCCGTTTCCGCACAGCTACAAATGCGTCCGCCCTTGGATTGTATTGGTATAAAATGTGAACCGACAATTCATACCATAAAATACAAAAACTTTTTCTTATTTGAAACCACGTCTCAGAAAACTGAAAACATATATTCCGATAAATTTATAATTTCATAACAATATTGGCATTAAAATCATAGCATATAATTTAACTTTTCAAAGTTTAACATGGTTTTGCACTAAAACTCCGTTTACCTCCACTCGCAACTGTTGATAGCATCAAACGTTTACTAAAATAGAAACGATGCAGAACTACAACGATACAAGTGTCACGCAGAACGAGGTGACCGTAGCTTCAAATTTTGTCGGTCCATGTTGCCAAGACCCGGATACTTGTTCCGGTTTAGTATTTGACGAAATATTTTTTCTTAAATCGTTTCAATTAGCACATATTAACTTTTGTGTAGTCAAAACATCTAAGCGTGCTACTGATAATTGTACAACAGTGAACAATAACATCACCACGTGTCAGTTTCCTGGTGCGCTAGGGTACGTTGCTTCAGGTGTAGGAGATTTAACGTTTGGAAATTTTATTCCGACTGCATCTCGATTGCAAATATTTAGCTGCATATCAACGGTATTTCATTACTACAATCCAGGATTTCTGATCAACAAGCAAATACTCAAGAAAAGCATACATTTATACTGGTGGCGTGTACTGCCTACAGCAGTTTGGTTAACGTTCGTAATTGTCAATGGGACACTATTTGTTTTTCCAGTGCTACAACAAACATTTTTAGCATCGACCAAAGTTGTAAATTTCGCAATTTACATTCTGGTTTCAAATAACATTCTTTATCACCTAATTATGGTTGATGCACCGCCATTTAATTCACTCGCAGAAGTGGCGCAGTTGTTGCGCTCGTCAAAATTTAAATGGATCGAGTATAACATGGTCAACTCGTATTTATGGAACCAAATTAATTCCAGTTTGAGTTCTCCGTACCCTGAACTACGCGACGCCTTTACACTAAACGTTCCATTGTCTGCAAAAAACCGTCACGACGCTATTCGTCAAATTTTGAAAGATTCCGCGAGATTTGTCTATTTTCACGACGGAGCGGATATCGAATTCGGCGCTGAGTATACACGAACGGCTTGGATACCGTTGGCCAACAACCCAGACATTAGTTTTACTTGCGCACTGCACCGCCCAGACTTATCCCGAAGTATTCTGTCTCGACTAAATGTAGCAATGCTGCAATTACTCCAAACAGGATATATGATATTACCAGCTCGCGCACGTTTTGGAAAAGGATGGCATCAAAGATGGTTTAATCGGCGAAAACAACAACAGGATCATATTAGACTACAGCTGCATAATATTAATGAGTTAATCGCAGCACTCCTGGTAGGATCAGCAACGTCAACGGTTATATTCGCAGTGGAAGAAATGATTCAATTAACGGACCGTTATGGACTGTTATAGATCCTGCTAGCAAACATTTAAAGTAGAGACGCAATCTTGTAATCGATATAGTGCGGTGAGGTATTTGATGAAGTGGTTTATTAGGTTGCAAATGGATTCGAAGGCAGAATGTTAATCGCATGACATCAGAAAATAGTCGCCCGATTTAATTGCCAAACCTGTAGATAACCTGCTTTATAGTTAATTGTGTGATTGTGCAATTTAATAACCGGTAGTTTTTTGTTTCTATAAAAAGTACCGCAACAGGCTTGGGTGGGGGCCTCCAAAATTCCGGGGTAGGGGCCATTGTGGTGATCAAAATATTTTTCAAATTTTTTGCCTAAAATCTTGTTGGGGTGGGGGTTTCTCTTTGGGGTGCGGGCTCTTCCCATATGGGGGTATGGGTGACTGGTTAAATTAATGGCATTACAATAATTTCATATTTCTGCAGCAATACTTTCAAGCCCAAACCCCATCTGTTTCCATTGTGACTTTTATAAAATATCATTCATAAATGCAAAGCCGATTGATACAACCTTAAGCTTAGTTTTTTTCGGAAAATTGAATCGGCCTGGAAAAAACACAATTTTCTTTTATTTTTTCGGAACAAACAGAAAAACGAAAAACTAAAACATATGTACTAGTACTTCAGCAAATTCTAAAACTTTTATGCGTACTAAGTTTGATGGCAAAATGATACTATAGAGAATACACGAATATTTTAGGGCATAAAATCTGCTGACAGGATTTATAGTTTCAACATGAACCATGTCTATTTCCAATCCAG